>JBBPUG010000064.1:0-59780 GCA_038094535.1 Tubosaeta aff. alveolata
GGCAGGCGAGGGCTGCGCAACGGCGTGCCACCACACGACGACGACGTGGATGCCGCAGGGGGTGGACGACGACGAGCGTCAGGGCGGCGCAACGCCCCGCTCACCACCACCATGCGGCGACAACAGGGCAGGCGAAAAGCGAGGCGGCGCAACGGTACGCCAACTACAACCGTGACGACGTGGATAACGAGGGGGCACAACGGCACCACCGCACACCACGGCGACAAGGATGAGGAGGAGAACGCACCGCGCGTCCACCGCGATGAGGACGAAAACGAGGAGGACAAACGGCGGCGCCAAGGGTGGTGCAGCCACGTGCCCGCGATGAGGACTGCGAGGACGAGGATGGAGGAGGATTAGTGTAAATTGTTTGTATAGTGTACAATTCCAGTATTATCGTGTACATCACTGTAGCCCAAAGTATAATCGCTTCTCTGCCCATACCTCCCGCAAGGTTCAGCTCTGCGAAGCAGAGCCTAGTTTACAAGTGAGATGGATCGAATGGCTTGCCCGCGGCGAAATGTGCTTAAACACCACTGATCTCAACCTGCAGGATGGCTGTCCTTTGAGCACTCGCACAAACAGGGGACCGAACGCACCTCTGCGACTCGACTCTCGATCGTTTCCGCAAAGATGTCCACGAAAGACAAAAATGCCTTCCAGGCATGTAATTCCTTGCATTGCTCTTTTTTGGAAGACAAGATGAGGGAAAAAATGTCGTTTGTGAGCTGCGTGTTTTTGACTGTGTCCCCGCGAGGGGATTTTGACAGTGCCTGCTTGGACTTTTTCATGTACATCGCCCACCATCCGTGCGCCGCCATGTTTTCCAGTCGGCCTCTTGGATACTTCCGAGACGGTGGGCACCTAACTGTAGTCCACTCCCGGTCTTCGTCGTCTGTGCACTCAAACAGATGTAGAAAGTTGGTGTAAACGATCCACGTGTGATCGTCCACCAGAGCGCATGCAGCTGCCACGCATGCATCTCTGTACGACATCAGACGGTACAAGTCGCCAGCACCAAGGTTTTCCAGTTCTGGCACACTTTGTTGCCGTATCAAAGTTGGCAAGGCCAGGGTATGCTTGGCCGCCATCTGTATCACATCGCGACACCCGTACTGGCAAGCGAGGGCATATATCCGAAGTGGATCCTCGTGGAGGAGCAACGGACTGGAGAGTTCCTTGAGTGCAAGGTCACGGAGGCTTTCCATGTCGTATTTGGTTGCTGCCTCAAGGGCACTCCCTAGCTCCCGGATGTTCATTATCTTGAATTGCTTTCCAGTGAGACTGGGGGGATGAGATATAACCACGATGAGATTGAGGGTGCAGGCACCCTCGGCCAAGTCGATGGTGGAAAGTTCGTCATCGCTGCCGTCGGCCTGGGGCTGCGGTAGAGTGAACATATCTTTGAAAACCGGGGAACAGATGGAAAGGAAGGCCTTCCAACAATGGAATGTTTGGCCGTCTGATGCACAAAGGATGACATCGGGTTCTGGCTGGATGGTGGACATGTCGCAAGTGGCTTTAGGGGTCGCTAGGGGACAACCGTTCACTGAATATTGATCGAGCACTCACACAAGACGCTGACTATCACCCTGTGCTATCGCCATCGTTATCCTCGTCAAAGACACTGGTCTCCGAGTCGAGTCGACGGTGCGAATCACCAAATGTCTCTCGCGCAACGTCTCTTCCTCTGCCAAGCTCCAATGATTTTCCTTGGGCCCTGTTTCCCTGAACCAGCTCGGTACTGCCAGCAATACCGAGTTCATAAGCAACAGCATCTGCACGGGCAAGGTTTGATTCGCGTGGATGGATGAATATGCTGTCTGGCTTTGACCTTGAACGGCGACGTGGGGTACCCTGGAGAAGGGGTTCCTCTGCCCTGCAAAAGAGCATGGGTCGATGAACCTGGGTCGACCGATCGTGCACGTACTGTCTCTCAAAGTTTGGTTCCTGGTATTCTACATATTCGATAACAAACTGCCCAATGGCTAGCGCGGCAACCTGAAAAAACGAATCCAGTTTACGGTGCCTGTCGGAAGTGTTTCAAGGTGTGGCTTACGACGACAGCGATTGCTCTAGGTAGTGCGGTCACAGGCAGTCTTCCTATGATCGGGGGAATACGCACCCTAGCTGATTTGACATGGCTATGAGCATGTATAATCTGCGCACTAGGCGTTGATTTCGATGCGAACCACAGAAGAAGAGGCTCACAATCTCAAGAAAGTGACGAGCCCATACAGAAGGCTTTTCCAGGCTGCACTCGCAAGGCGTGACGGCCGTACCATGCACGGACATATATTTTTGTTCAAGACAACAGTCAGAAACCTGCAGAGAGGATGATGGTGAGTGTGGTCAATAAAAAATGTTACACTGGCACCTCTCAAGAAGACATATTATAGTTATCATGATGCTGCTCAGGATGAGCGACCAGAAGGATCGCAAACGCAATGAATGAAAGAGGATGTGTTCACCAAGGAATTCAATATGAAGATAGTCCACCCAGCCATCCATCATCATGTACGGTGAAGTTTCCATTATTACGTCATACAATGTCCTAAGTTAAGCCGTGCTCGTCGGCCAAATGCTGTTACTAGTATCAGCGCTGTTCTGTTGTGCCCTTCGCTCTGCGGCGAGTGCTGTCGCTTCTTTAGCCTTCTTCTCTCTCCACTCACAAGAATCTTGAAATTCACATGTGCTAAAGCGTTGTCAAGCATATAACAGGTTCAACGCAAGCGAAAACTCACAAGCACCGATTCGTTTGACCAACATCTACTCCTTTGGGAGGTCGAAGGCCGAACCACCATTGAAGGACATCGGTAACGCGTGTATCAAGTTCAGCGTCATCCATGTCGAATTCCCTCGTGCCGATAACGGAGGAAGTGGCGGCCTGATCCTCCGACGGTGCTTCCACTGGCTGTGGTGCATCAAGTCCTAGACCATCCAAATTATATGAGTATCGATGGTGGCATTTCCCATACGTCAATTCCCACCACGCTCCGTCTGTTTTGCTGGCGTCTCAGTAGATGCCTTGTGTGCGCATTCCAGGAGAGAATGTTGAATGGCCCAGGCCATCGCAAGGTCGTCTTGATCAGAGCCTGGAGAAACTAGGTCCTTCCAAATGGCAGACGTGCGACCTATGGATGTAGGCCCAGCTTGTATAATGTTTTGTGCTACATTATGAGCAACTCGACCGCCTTCTTCATGTCCGAGCTGGCTGAGGCTCTGTTCAATGGCGTGAGCAAGGTCGAGTTCTTCTTTAAGCAAGAGAGCTTCAAGGGGATCTTCTATATCTGCCGACTCGGCAGCGCTCTTGCCTTGTTGCTTCCCTTCAAATGTTGGGCGTCGATAGACGAGCTGCAACTGTCGGCTGACACCAAGGATTTCGGAACGTTTTCGTTGCACTGTAGATATCCACTCTGAGGCCAAGCAATTGAGATGTACGATTTGTCGATCTTTCCAAGCGATGTCTTGCACGAACTGTGCCGAAAAGGGTTTTGTAGGATCAAGGTTCAGTCGGGTCCACAGGAGATTAAAATCAAATGCTTCGGGATTGAGAAGAGAGGAGAGCATGCGATGATACATCATAAGCTGAAGTCGTGGAGAAAGGCAATCTTCTTCCACGGGGATGGTCGCGGACCGACGCGTCTTGTAATCAATGATACGTAAATCAAAGGGGCCGCCGGAAATGCCTGTCGATGCGATACGAGATGGATCATTAGTCGGGTCAGAGGCGCTTTGCTGCGCAAGAGAGGATGACGTTAAACGCTGCTTCTTGTGCGGTGGGGAACCACAAGACGAGCTAGGAGGTCCCAATGAAGTGGTTTGATCCTGGGCTGCCTTGGATGGCACGCAGCGCACTTCGTCCTTGGAAATGGATTAGGACAGGCAGAAACGAACAGGAAAGTATGTACAATGACGCCAAAAACGACTTGTCCATGCGTGATTATGAAAACGGGCAACTCTCTCTAGTAGAACGATAAGAGGAGGATGAGGAGGATGGGGGAGAAACAGATACCGTGATACCATTGGACATTAGTTGTGTGAAACCATCCATGAGCTGCACAAAGCTGCGGGGGGGATGAGAAATGAGGGTGCGGAGCGCTGAGCAACTGACCGAAGACCAAACCGTTCTTCTGGAGAAGTGACACGGACGATGGCTTTGGTGGGACGCAATTCTTCTTCCAAAGCTTTGTGGACGGACTGCACAACAGGATGAGAGGCAGAGATGGATTTGATGGAGTAAAGCATGCCTTGCCACGTTTGAGTCTGCGATCATTTGCGTCGGCGACCTGTTGGCGCACACGTATTTGCTTTCCGCTCTTTGAGTAGAAAGAGGAAGGGCGGAGATGAATGGGTTTGTTGCGTTTTCCGTAGAGGCTATACTCGTACTGTACTTCACACCTAGAGGGATGAATAAGTGAGTTGGGAGGAGGAAGAGTGCATACCAGACAGGGGAGACGATGTCCGTGACCCCGAGGTACTTTTTCCAGGAGAGAAATTTGTTGTATGGGCTGTCCTGTTGCATGACTATTTGTAGTGCTGGATAGTACGCACGGGCCAGGTGGGCATCGATGGCCTGCAAGTCTTGTGCGGTGAATTCTGAAAAGTCATACTTTTCGAATTCATCGACTTGATCGGACATGACGAGTCGGATACCGCGGAGTTTTAAAAAAAAGACAAAGTGGTTCGATGTTGTACTATCAAGAAAGATCGACATGGTCGTCTTTTCTTCATGCTCTCGATCGTCCTCTCCCTCGCCGTCCTCTTCCTCCTCCTTGCCCTTTGCCGTTCCCCCGTCGATCCTCCTCTTCCCCGTCCCCCGCAGCCCCGCCATGTCTCCTTCTCTAACCCTCCTTCTCTTCGCAAGCGCAGATCTTCTGCCCCTCCTCAGCTCGTACCACCCCCTCCATCACCAAAGTCCCCAACCCGTCTTCCCCCCCTCCGTCTGTCTTTCTCCAGACGGAAAACCTCCGCCTCGCTCCATATTGATAGCCTTCGGGGTCCCCCTTCGGTGGCTCGCACATCCACTCTGCCGCAGCGCATCAAATTCGTAAATCCCTTCAGTAAATACTCCAGATCAAGAACATTGTCTCCACCCAGTATGTACATCATACTCGGCTTCCCTCTTTTACCGAGCTCTCATGTAGGCACTCGGTCTCCTGGTACGCCAACATCCAGCTTTGCATCCCCGTTGCCACCGTTTCCAGGCAGGTCCGTTTACGTGTTTTACCTTTCGCCCTGACACCTGCCACAGCTCGGCGTACCCTTGCCAGCAAATTCAAATCCCTCTTTAAATCCACCTCCCCGCAACCTTCCCCGACCATTCAGCCTAAACTTTCTATTCAATCCATCAACGCTAAACTCCGTCGAAAACCCGCGGCACGTACACAACCTTATGGTCCCCCGTGGAATGCACCGATGCCCCTCCCCGACTTTAACCTCTCCCCACACTTTCTGGATGATCCCGCGCCTAGATGGACAACGTCTCTTTACGAGGAAACGACAATCTCATCGGCTCGATCCCACAACCTCATCAATGAACTTGACGAAAAGCTTTTCTTGTTGCAACAACAACGCTTCCAACACTTGATACCATCCCCTCACCCATGAACAAGACCAACCGCCTATCGATTCGCCACGCCTCTTCACGTAGATTATGGACCGCAGGAGCAACCTGCCTATTTGGGATCGTAACTTATGCATTTATTTTCCACTCTAGCAGACGAAAAGGATTCGCATGACTCCCGTGTACACTACGATACCTGCCTCAATATCCAGTCAATCCATCTTGTTCCAACAGCGCTCTGATGGCGTTCAGAACTAACGAGTCCCCCTTGGATCCCAGCATAAGACCCTCTTCGATGCATTCCTGTAGCTGAGCTTCCAGAAGCCGTCTCCCAATTCCACCTCAGTGCGACTCCAGCGCATCGTCAAGTAGTTCAACTCACCGCAACTGATTGACAAGCACCCCAATCCGTGGCCAAGCCTTCAACTTGACAGTGCCATCTCCATTCCCAATAGTCAATCCACCACAGACATGGTTCACTAACACGGGTCCGCCAAAAAGTAGAAGTGCATACATGGGTACCTGAAAAAGATTGGTCATGAACGAACACATTGATGGCTGGATCACCCTACCTCGGTCGTGCCCCTCACAAAGACCTTTGTCGTCTGTTGCATCTGGAAATAAGCCAAAAATGGCGATTTCCACCTAGATTCGCCGAATAGGACGGAGGTCGGGTGCAAGAATACTCGCCCGTGTTTCAGGTCGTACATCTTGTATTCCTTGGCTGTATTCTCGCGTTGTATAGTACCAGCCTGCACCTTGTCAAACTTGATTGCAGACAAAGGCAGATGCACTTGCGCGACGCGTGGCCACAGACCCCCCAGGATAACAGCTTTGATCAAATTTGTGTTTGTGCTGTTGACATTAAGATTGGGGGAGTCTGGTGCGGACGAGACAGCTATGAGCCCCATGTTCACGAGAGAGGAAAAGAAATCTTGACGGAGCGACGTGATTTCGCGAATGGCCTCCGGTGAGATAAAATTCTGCAAGAATTAGCATTTCCCTCTTAGCCGACAATGGCGTGCTTACTTCTTCACAAAAGTTCCTCCATCTGCCTCGAGACCCGTTATCAGACCGGAGTCGTACACATTCATTATATGCATGAATGTCTGTTAGAAGATCGCTATTGTGTTTGTCAAATCGAAGCCTCGCCCTAAAAACCTTTGAGTGAAAGGGTACGGATCAAGGCAAGTGTAAATATCTTACTGGGTAGCCGCTTCGCGTTTCTCCAAAGGGCTTACAAACAATGGCTTTGAAGATAGACTGGCAACTATCGTGAGGACAGGGTCAAAACACCTGAGAATCAACCCAAGCACCAGCATCTACGCAATCGATATCAGTATGTCCGCAACCGAAAGATCTAGGTACAACCTTGCCCAGCCTTAGATCCAAGGGAAGCATAGCCTACAAGAGGATAAGACGGCGAGTACATGTCTGCGCACAGCAGACCCACCATATAACGCCCCAGGGAAGTGAGTCCACCATCCTTGTCTACAGCTCCAAGCTCTTGCAGGGTTACCCATGCCTTGTTCATTGCTGATGTGTCAGGAGGGTCTATCGCTTTTTTCAAGAAGTACTGTGGAATTCAAGCTAGGTCGAGTCTTCCTAGAAGTCGAGAGATGCAACTCACCTGCACGTCTTCGTCTTCTCGCATGGCTTTCACGGTCAACGAAATACTTTCCAAGGGAATACGGAGGATCTCAGGTATCTGGAAAGCACTCATACTTTGCTCCTGCTTCCGTGTGTATAATTTATAGCATACGCCGGGCTTGGTGCGGCCCGCTCTCCCTCTGCGCTGTCTTGCGGCTGCACGGGTAATCCATTGCTCTTCCAGAAGAGAAAGTCCGAGATCCGGGTTGTAGCTGGTTTCCTTCACTCTTCCCCCATCAATCACATAAATCACGTCGTCGACAGTGATGGATGTCTGTCGGAATCATGAACGTCAAAGATCAATCTCGTCCTTGGTAACACCTGCCTCTGCAACATTTGTAGCGGCAATGATTTTCCATCTTTGGGCTACGTTAAAAACTGCACGTTGCTCTCCACTCGTAAGATTTGCATGGAGGGGATAAATGACCGCATCATCCCCTGTAACAACGCTCGAAACGGCAGCGATGCATTGACGTATTTCCTGAAGGCCTGGTAGAAAAATAAGGATACCACCAGGAGTGTCCGTAGAGGTGATGAGATACTTGACGAGACCAGAAATCAGCTGAGAAGACTTGTCAGATACTCTAGCGACGCAAAGAACTTGCGCACCTGATAATCAACGCGATCGGCGCCCAAGACGTTCCGAATAGATGTTATCCCTTGCTCACTTACGCCCTGAGACCTGAGGGTATCTTCGTATTCTTTGCTCTGTCCCTTGCTGCCATGTTTGGATCCAGAGGGCGTATAATGTATTGAGTCTATAAAGTCTTCCAGGTACCTGACAGGGGTTCAGATTGAGATAGACAGTTATATTATGGGGTGATCACCTATCCTCAACCGGGTGCGCGAAACCTGGGATAGTGAGCAAGGGGGCACCATTGAAGTACTTCACAAATATCTCGTGGTTGATGGTTGCAGACATGAGAACCACTTTGAGGGTATCGTGTCTCGAAAGAAGTTCTCGGAGCTCCAACAAAAGAAAGTCGCCGTCAACAGAGCGCTCATGCACCTGGCAACTGGTCGAAATCATTCCACAAGTCATGTATACTGAAGGGAACTCACTTCATCGACAACGACATGTGTTATGTTCTCCAGCCGATCCCCGGAGCCGAGCCTCCTGAGCAGTACTCCGGTGGTACAGTATAACAACTTGGTTCGTTTGTCATGTTTCGCTTCACCTCGGATGGCGTAACCAATAGACCCGTCATCCGCACGTTCTCCGGATACACGTGCTGCTATAGATATGGCAGAGATTCTGCGTGGCTGGGTAACGATGACAGATGCCTTTGAACCTCGGCCACTCTGGATAAGAGAGTCCAGTATAAACTGGGGCACTGTCTGCATTTAAATTGTGAATCCTATTGACCAGAGGAATGTGACATACGCTGTGTAGTCTTCCCGCATCCTGAGAGCTTTGTAAGCCATAACTGTTACAACTGATCAAAGTGGCCCTTACCAGTCTCTCCCACGACGACAACAGCTCTATGCTTGTCCAAAACATCCAGGAACTGATCCTTGGCAGAAAAGGCAGGGAGACATTGACGAGAAGTGAGCATCTCCGCGTACACCCTGCTTTCGCAGACCTTCTCAAAGTCTCGCTTGACCTGTTCATCGGACCGGTCGTCAGATACGTATTTGGAATATCCTTGCCTGACTCGTCTTCCACCATTGTCGTCCGCACCGTCAGAGAGAGGATTCGGAATTTGTAGCAAGGTCGGGGGTGGTATGAGATGTCCAATTACCGTTGATATATCAGGTGGGCCGTTCGCATCGATCTGGGCCCAATGGTCTTCAAGGACACGCATGGTTGCCATTAAGAAACCTTCACCAGGTCCAATGAAGTCATCTCGTTCAGCCGCGAAGAGCAGCTGCGCAAGCAGATGCAGTCGGATATATGGTGGCACTGACTGTGACCCTACGTACAGAGCTAGAAAGGCCGTGCCTTCGCAGGTGTCGGGTGGGAAGAGAACATGAAGCTGCACGGGACCACTGAAGAGCGGCATAACAATATGCCATGAGTCAACAAAATGAGCACCAAGTGCTTCTACCTCGTCAGTCCGGTCTCTGATCTCAAGAAAAGATGACATCAAGTTCGCGCTCGCTCTGAATAGCTCTGCCGTATCCTTGCCAATAAGCCTGGAGGAGAGTGCAGAGACGAGCAGTATCAGATCTTCAGCTAGACCGGGGTCAGCCATGCATTCCTTCACAATATGCGAAGGGAAGCCTGCTTCCTTGACCGCGATGTCTTCGTTCCATCGATTTTTGAGGTTCTCCGCTCCCGAGTGTCCAGAGACAATGAAGGGATTGGAGGAGTTGTTCGAAGAAAAGAAACGTGCGGGGAGATCGGCTTCGGCGATATGCAAGAGAAGGTACTCGATGCAGGCCTCCAAAGGTGCTAAAGTAACCAGTAGATACGAACCCAAAGGGGAAGGCGAGGAGAAAAAGGATATAGCGTTTTGGACCTGCCTCGGCTGGAACCCTAATTGTCCAAGTTGCCGAGTCAACGCAGGAATGTCATCGTTTTCGAGTACCAAAGACGATGTCTCGTGCGACGAGTAAAAAGCGCCGGCCTACAAGGTAATGACATGTGAGGCTTGCGAATCGAAAGAGATGGAAGCTCTCCCCTTCTTCACAGTCTCTTCTACAAGATCGCGGAGGGCGCTCGACATCTTTACTTCTGGCGCTCGAATGAATTCAGACGAAGCCGAAGATTTGTGGACGTCCCCCTGAGGACCAATCGTTTTCTGTTCTTTTATTTGAGCAGCTTTTGCCTGCCTTTCTTCTACTTCCTTCTGAGCAGCGAACGGATCAGCATCATACATCCATTTTTGATGCTCCGGTGCAGCTTTGTGTTGAGCAACCAGTTCTGACCAATATTCTCGAGGTCCAGGAGGCAGGACCCGATGGAACTGCATTCCATTGCAAAACTAGTGTTGCACAAATCATGAGATAAAATCAACGCCACGAGTAAAAGGAAAATGAAAGCCACAAACGCGGTAAAGTGCATAAGTTGCACCCCAATGGCGTGCCTCCAGGGCTGTAGGTCGCGTGTAAGGCGGATGGGACTCGAATCGGACGCTCTCTTTCTGAGATGTCTTTTTATTGATCCGACTTAACAACACAGTAAATGTCCAGCCTTCACCGCGCCTTCGCTAGTCATCCAGTAAGCATTTTGAGGTAGGTGAGGAAAGAGAATGCTCACGGTATCTACGACCGGTTTCTCCCAGCCATTTTTCTGACATCTAAGCCGAAACAAAACGTTGAGAGGGGCACGTAAGAATCGAATCGATGTAGCGACCTAGACGTGCAACCAACACGGGTACCCCCACGATACGTGCAGGCGAAAGTCTGCATGTCAAACGTTCATCACATAGGCAACACACCCACATGCATCGTGGGGGACCTAGCGAGGCTGCGCGTGCAGGGTGGTTGACAACAAACCTTTCATGGAGCAGACTCAAAGGGTACTTTGATCCTGGGGGAAAGAGTGATTTTGAGTCCTCTGACGATGCACCAGCCCCGCTGCCGGGTGTTGCCATTTGCTTCGTGGAATTCTTTGGTGCATTGCCAGCATTTCCAGATTTCACGATGCCCTTCCCAGTGCGCGACATTAAGACGGTCTACAATGATTGTTACGTCAGCAACTCATCCTCTGTCTTGAACGTCGATGACAGACGACTTGTACAACCTCGAATTACTTTCCTTGGTTGCCAGAATAACCCAGGAGATCTTCAACTATTTGGCTGTTAATGACAAGGTACTCGCAGAGTATGTCGTTAACCTTCACGACTCGTCGTCTTCCCTCAACGACTTCAAGAGCAAACTGAATGGTGCTCTTCCCGACTCTGCCATAGAAAATATCGACCGCCTCATCCTCAGCTTACATCCAAAGCACAAAAAGAAGTCGAAAGAAGTCGCAAACATCCTTTCTGACGACGCCAATGCTCAAACAGACGCGGACACACAGAAGCGCCTCTTCCCTGGTCTTTCCCTCCCGGACCGGGAAATAGCCAGGGACGTACTCATGAAGGAGGTAGATGATATGATGGCTCAATTCGAGGGTGCCGCAAAGAAAAAGACGCGGGATGAGAAGACGGAGAATAGCGCGGCCATGTCTCAGCGCAGGCGTCGATCTCGGTCTCGTTCCCCACCCCGTAGGCGGAGTCGCAGTCCAGAGAGAGGTCGCCCTGATGAATCAAGAAGGGATTATAGGCATGGAGGGAGGGATCGTGTTTCGTTAGATGAACGCCCAGTCTTATTCAAGATATATAACGGGCGAATCTCTGGTTTGAAGGATTTTGGTGCCTTTGTACAACTAGAGGGTGTTGCTGGACGTGTGGAAGGTAAGTAATCCTTGACTTTGAATTTCTGTTGGTTTTCATCGTGTTACAGGTATGGTGCACGTCTCAAACATCCAACAAGGTGCACGCGCAAATTCTGCCTCAGATTTACTTAGCAGAGGGCAACAAGTCAAAATCAAAGTCATGAGCGTTGCGGGGACCCGTATAGGTCTTTCCATGAAGGATGTTGATCAGGTCACTGGTCGTGATCTTACACCCCACCTCCGCATTAAATCTGAGGCCGAGATGGAGGAAGAGCGACAACGCGCTGCACGAGCCTCCTCTGGGGCAAACGCTGTGCCATTGCGTTCTCGGGACGAGCATCCTGTACGGTCTGCGAAAAGGCTCACATCACCTGAACGTTGGGAAATCAAACAGCTCATATCTTCAGGCGTAATTGATGCTTCGGAGTATCCTGATTTGGACGAGGATTTCAGCAACCCAGTGGCGCGCGCAGAGGTAGAAGAAGAACTCGATGTTGAAATTCGGGAAGAGGAACCGCCTTTCCTAGCCGGACAGACGAAGCGCACCCTTGACCTCAGCCCAGTCAAGATCATCAAAGCACCAGACGGCTCTTTAAACAGGGCAGCTATTGGCGGTGCAGCACTTGCAAAAGAACGAAGAGAGCTCCGTCAGCAGGAGGTCAATGAACGTGCAGACTCGGAAGCTCGTGACTTTAGCGCCCCGTGGCTGGATCCTATGGCAAAAGATTCTGAGAAACTCTTTGCGCAAGATCTCCGAGGCAACCTCAGGGACCAGAAGGCGGGAGAGGTTCCGAAGTGGCGGGAGTCGACATTCAACAAGGCGACTACATATGGTGAAATTACAACGCTCAGCATTCAAGACCAACGAAAGAGTTTACCCATTTACAAGCTCAGGGACCCGCTACTCCAAGCTATTGGTGATGTAATGCCGTCTCTCTGAAAATCAGTTCAGACACTGATTTCTATTACAGCATCAAGTTCTAATTGTCGTTGGAGACACTGGGTCTGGAAAGACGACACAAATGGTTCAATACCTTGCCGAAGCCGGGTACGCTGACAAAGGTCGCATTGGTTGCACACAACCTCGCCGTGTTGCAGCCATGTCTGTAGCAAAGCGTGTCGCAGAAGAAGTCGGTTGTCGTCTCGGTCAGGAAGTTGGCTACACCATCCGTTTTGAAGATTGCACTAGTCCGGAAACGAAAATCAAGTACATGACAGACGGTATGCTGCAACGAGAGTCAATCATCGACCCTCTTTGTAGTCAGTACTCCGTGGTTATGCTGGACGAAGCCCATGAACGTACTATTGCCACGGATGTTTTATTCGGGCTCCTGAAGAGTGAGTGATCGTGCTAGGATGTGTCTACTCTTTTTCGCTTACTTTGTTACAGAAGCGGTGAAGAGACGACCCGATCTCAAGTTAATCGTTACCTCCGCGACATTGGACGCTGAAAAGTTCTCAAAGTACTTTTTTGGTTGTCCCATCTTCACTATTCCCGGTCGCACATACCCTGTCGAAATCTTGTACACGAAGGAGCCGGAGAGTGATTATCTTGACGCGTCCCTCATTACTGTGATGCAGATTCATCTCTCCGAACCCCCTGGCGACATCCTTCTCTTCTTAACTGGACAGGAAGAAATCGACACGGCTTGTGAAATACTTTTCGAGCGGATGAAAGCACTTGGCTCAAAAGTCCCTGAACTCATCATACTTCCCATTTACTCTGCGTTGCCATCTGAAGTTCAGTCACGTGTGTTTGAACCCACCCCACCTGGCGCTCGCAAGGTCGTGATTGCGACTAATGTGGCGGAGACATCCTTGACGATACCCGGCATCTACTACGTCATCGATCCTGGCTTCTCGAAGCAGAATGCTTACGATCCTCGGTTGGGTATGGATTCACTGGTGGTCATGCCAATCTCGCAAGCCCAGGCGCGCCAACGTTCTGGACGCGCTGGGCGTACCGGTCCTGGAAAATGTTACCGTCTATATACTGAGGCAGCATACCGCAATGAAATGTTACCCACGTCGATTCCCGATATCCAACGAACGAATCTTGCGCACACTATACTACTTCTCAAGGCGATGGGTATCAATGATCTACTTAGCTTTGACTTCATGGACCCCCCACCTGCACAAACTATGCTCACCGCCTTAGAGGCCCTGTATGCTCTCTCGGCGCTGGACGATGAAGGGTTATTGACCCGTCTTGGACGAAAGATGGCGGACTTCCCCATGGAACCACCACTGGCGAAAATGCTGATTGCTTCTGTGGAACTTGGGTGTTCAGAGGAGATTCTTTCTATTGTTGCCATGCTCTCCGTCCAGACAGTCTTCTACCGACCAAAGGAGAAACAAGCCCAAGCTGACTCGAAGAAAGCCAAATTCCATCAGCCAGAGGGTGATCATCTGACATTGCTCACGGTGTACAATGGATGGAAAGCAGCCAATTTCTCGAATCCATGGTGCTATGAGAATTTCATCCAGGCTAGGAGTATGAGACGAGCACAGGATATTCGCAAGCAACTTGTGGGAATCATGGACAGGTGAGACTGTTGTTAGGTTCGGTTGCTCTCTGAGGCTTATGACGAGTAGGTACAAGCATGATATATTATCTTCAGGGAGGGATTACAACCGCGTGCGCAAAGCCATCTGTTCCGGATTCTTCCGGAATGCTGCAAAGAAGGACCCTCAAGAGGGGTACAAGACGCTGGTCGAGGGCACGCCAGTTTACATTCATCCGTCCTCTGCGCTCTTCAACCGCAACCCGGAGTGGCTAATATACAACGAATTGGTACTCACAACTCGCGAGTATTGTCATAATGTAACAACAGTCGAGCCCAAGTGGCTCGTTGAGGTCGCACCTCAGTTCTTCAAGGTCGCTGACGCGAACAAAATCAGTAAACGGAAGAGGCAAGAAAAGATCGAGCCACTGTACAACAAATACGAAAAGCCAGACGAGTGGCGGTTGTCGAAAGTCAAACGGAGTGCTCGCTCAGTGAGTTCCCCATTTGTGTCTGGAGAGTGTTTGTTGACTAGTGTCAGAGTCAAACATTTGGTTAATCGCTTTCTACGCATCTCAAGCCATTCAATGGCTTTGTGTTGTCTGTACTGATATAGGGTACTACTTGCATAATGTGTTGGTTCTCCCCGTTAGACTGATACAAGAGCGAATATTAGGACCAAAATTGTCGTTTCGACGATAAATTGAGCTTGACTTACCACCGACAATTATCCGACGAATCTCATAGAGTCGGCATCGACATAATACTTTGCTACTTCTCCTACTCCCGCAACAGGCGCAGCTGGGTCGGGGACAAGCATGAACGTCTGGAAGAAGACTCTTGGTTGTCCGTCGACCGACCGAGTAGGCGCGGGATGGTCTGGACTCTTCCCGTGTGTGACATTCCCCGACACGGTCACCAACAACGAAGGGGGGCGCGAGCCTGAGTGATATGAGTCGAGTGAAAGGGGCCACTGAGTGCCTCACCTGGAATGGGATGGCAATCATAAGACTGGACTTCATGCTTCGTGCTAGGCATGTTCTGGATCAGTTTCTTGACACCGTCTACGCCTTGGCACGGATTGCCGTTCCATGTCAGAGTCGACGTATCACGGTAGAACTTGGGCAAGTCGTCCACGCGGGTGGGCGAGTCGTAGGTGGAGTAGTACAGACGGGTGAACTGATCTGCAGCCCTCGTCGATATGTCTATACTGATCCAAGTGTCAGCACTGAATCGAGATGAACTTGGCTGGACGCACTCGTCGCGAGTGAACGCGGTCGTCATCATGGAGGTGGCGGTGAGCACGTGTAGACAGCTTAGTTCTTGCCGACATGGCACACATTCGTGTTGCCAGTCTCAATTGCTGGTCTGCACCAACTCCTTCCTTGTTTCGTGTCCTAACTGTCTTCTTCCAGGGGTTTGAAGTACGTTTCCAAAGATCGCCACGAGCGCATAGCAGCTATTGCCACTGCGTTCTCCTCGTCCGACTACGATATCATTGCCCTGCAGGAAATCTGGGTAGAAGCGGATTACAATCAAATCCGTGACAAAGTCTACAATAGACTGCCTTATGCAAAACTCTTTCACAGGTGTGTGCTTGATTCTCATGCGTTTCTCAGACTCGAGACATTCTCCCCACAAGCGGTGCGTTGGGTGCTGGGTTGGCCATTTTCACAAAATGGCCCATCATTGGGACCTCCATTACGCCATACTCTCTCAACGGTGAACCGACGGACGTCACTGGTGGAGACTGGTATGTCGGCAAAGCCGCTGGAAGTGTCACTATTCTTCACCCCACCCTTGGGCAAGTGCAAATATTCAACACCCACGTAGGTCCACGCGCCTAATTCCACTTCAAGATTCTCATCCCTTTCTACCAGTTCCATGCCAGAGGCGGTGATGATGGCCCAGAGTACAATCGAGCCCACCGTCTAGTCAACGCTTGGGAGTTTGCCAAGCTTACAAGAGACGCCGCCGAGCTCGGACGTTATGTTATTGCTGTGAAGCACTTCTTTCTCCGATGATATTTCGCTCACCTATTCCATAGACTGGAGACTTCAACAGCATCCCGAGCAGTCTTGCCATGAATGTCATCCGCAGCCATGCTGGGTTGAGCGACTCGTGGGCAACTTCACACTTTCACATTCCCCCGCCCACAGAAATGATCTCTGCATTCGATGGCATTGAAAAATACGGCGTGACCGCTGACTCTCCGCTCAACTCTTATCGCGACTCTGCACCCTCTAGTGACGCAGTGGTGCAGACGTTCCAAGGCAAGCGCCTTGACTATATTCTTTTCCGTCAGCCTAGTCGCATCTCGGAAATCCCCGACGCCTTTAAATTGACATGCAACGACTCCAAGGTCATTTTCACCGACCCCGTCCCAGGAAACACATGTTCTTATTCTGACCACTTTGGGGTCGAGGCGACGCTGACCGTGACCGCACTCAAAGCTCGACAAGACGCTCAATCTGAAAACGCTGTCCCCAAGGATACCGAATCACCTTGGGCTGACATCCCATCTGAGTTGAGCACAACAACAATTTCCGAGGTTCTTGGTGCCCTTCAAACATCGTACCGCATCTCCCAGGGCCGCTCTCGCCGCGAACTCACGTTTTTTGCGTTTGGTATATTGTTGTTGATGAGTCTCATAATAGGGTCCGCCTGGGTCCCTCTTCCGTGGGCCAACCCTATTCTGGTACTATTCACCGTCTTCATCGCATGGTTCACTACAACTATGTTGTATGAGGGATTCATCTTCGGAAACTGGGAGCGCAAAGCATTGCAGAATGTCGTTGAGGAATTAGAAGTTCGCAAGGCCGTGCTAGCAATGGATCGTTCACAAGACGAAGTTGATCAGTGGTAAATACCTGGACCATATACCGAGCTAATATACATAGAGACATTGTATCCTCTTTTATGCTTACCGTACCGTCACCTTATGTCGTTACCTGTGCCTGCCTTATGCCACAGCTTTTTGAGGACAAGGACCACTGTTCGACGAAAGAACCAATGCCTGTATGACTGCTTGTCTTGCGCATCCTCGGCGATGAAGGTCGTGTGGGTTGGTGATCACCCGTGAAGCTGCTCTCAGACATCCTGCTGAGAGGCATATCAGCAGCAATAACAGAAAGTGCTGATTTGATGCGGCGAAGACTGGGGTGGGACTCCATGGATGCCGCCACCGAGCTAGCAACCTTGGACTCTGCATCCGTGTCACCAGCCTCGGAGGTCACGTTCGATAAAGAGGTCCAACTCGGAAGGTCTTGATCGCCGGACGGATTCTCTTTCATTTGCATCTCCATGTCGTGTCTACCCGATGAGGTCTCGACACCATCTCCACGAACCACGCGCACGTTGTCGTTGCCTATGTCAACGTCGAGACGCGCTTCGCAGATATTGTCAAGAATCTGTGGTGTAGAGGCTTGCAATTCTGGGAGTTGGTGACAGACAAACTCGCGGCATGAAATAAAGGCTTCGTGGGCTGAGCCGAGAAACGGAAACGCCTGGAAGACGTGTACCTAGGAAATATGTGAGAATGACGAGTGTACCAAGACCTTGACGCTCACACCGTCCTCGTACGTCTCGTGTTGGACATGGACACCAGCAAGCGAAGCCTTGTGCGACAATAGCATAATTTCATCCCGCAGAACTTCTGCCTCACCACACTGGATAAGCAACGGTGGGAGACCATCGAATTTGCCGAATAATGGGCTCGCATACGGGTGGGTCAGGTATTCCTCAAGCCCGTCACCAAGGTACATCACGACAGGATGAAGGTGTGCAGTTGGTCCAGGAGCCGGGACTATGTCATACGCGGCATTGGTATCCCAGGAAGGACAACTGAGGGTAAGGTCTAAAGCACAATTAACGAATGTAGATGGTATCAGGCTGGCCACTTACCAACCCAGGGTGAAAATAAGATGGCGCCTCCAGGAAGCGGATAATCGTTGTCTCGGAGATAGAGTAGTAATGCCAAACATAGGGCGCCCCCTGCACTGTCACCCGCCAATACAACATTTTCCGGAGGAACGTTGAGATCCTCTGTGAGGCGTAGGTACGCGGTGACTAGGTCATGCAAGGGCCCCGGAAAACGGGTCTCCGGAGCAAGGCGATAGTCGATTGCTAGCGGAAATGGGTCAAGTTCCAGTTCTGTACCTGAAATCACCCACCAAATATTCGGGACTCGGTATATTTTGACATCGGTATCGTTATCATTCTATGCGAAGCGGCACTCGAAGTGTAGTAAGCACCTGAACAACGCCGTCAATACCCCATTCTCTGGGTCTGAGAGGACGCACCGCCATGCACGTAAAGAATAACCCTCGAATGTCTCTTCCGCAGGGACGGGCCTCCATTCAAAGAGTCCAGAACGTCGTCCTTGTATGCCTGGGATGTTCGGTAGTCTGATTGCAAGGTCTGCCATAACTTCTTTCCAACAACCCATTCACCCGAAAGTTCACGGGTTCCGGTTTCTTCTGCATCCAAAGCTGCCAATATTCCTCTAAGATTTCGCTTGCGGACATGGAAAGTGACAGGAGTAACCAGCGCATCCGCAGGAAGGGGGACTAAACCTCCAAGACCCATTACCATCCGAACCATCGTCTGGGCAAGAATGTTCAATGGTCCAGTCAAAGAAGTAAGTACAAGCCACTCACAACGTCAGCCAGGGACGAGTGCCTGGATACGTCTCTCATCATACTGTTGATCACTGTCATCTCGATGCCCCATGTTCTTCTGCGCGGACCCCAGATGTGGTAAATGAGGATGTCCCAAGCCAGGGACGATGCTTCAGAAGGGTCAGCACACGGGAGGCATCATTCCGAAGGGCGGAAAAGTACCTTTATGTACGGCAAAAATGGGAAATCTCCATGCATCCCAGAGTTTTAAGGAGACTTGTTGTTGGGATCTGAGGGATCGGTCTAAACGAGAGGAGGCAGGAAAGACACCCGGGCTTTCGAAATCTCGCAGAAGAGTGATTACTGACTTGCGTTGGGGTGCTCTTACGGCTGTAGAGTCGAAAGTACCGCTGAAAATCTGCAAAGAGTCCCGCAGCATGCTAAGACGATGTCTGCTTGGGGTGGAAAACGTCGGGAGTGTGGTCAAGATGGTCGTTGGTGAACCCAAGAAGACATGCAGAACAAAGGGGGCCCTCACGAGATGGACTAGGACAAAGACTCTTGCCTTTTCTGGGTATGATGTGGTCTTTGTCAAGTGATTCATGTCAGCCTTCGGACAACACCCATTCACTCCTTGAACTGTATTCTTCGCACTCACTTCGGTGTCAATCCACAGAGCTGACTGAATTTGAACTAATCAAACTTTAATAATCATCTCCTCGGCTGACCACTTCCTTCACCGTCGGCCGTAATAGTATCGTATGCTCCTGTTTGCAGTCTTGGTCAGCGTATCACAAACACGGGGTTGAACCCACAAATTGTGCCGTCATTGCTCCCCTGACATCACAAAGAGGGGGATAATCTTGCACTATGCCTTGTTGAACAAGGTGGTTCAACTGTTAGACCCAGTGGTCAATACCGATGATCTCTCGGAGAGTGACGCGTGCAACTAACCGCAAGTAGGTATTTGGTTTCACCAACCCTGTCGAGGTACCTGCGGCAGAACGGAAGTGTACCAAAATTGCTAGTGATGGATTTGAGTAAAGACTTCGCAGACGTCAAGCTTCGTATAGCACGTAAGTAACGTGAGGCCGATAAATGATGACCTTACCGCAGTGGCACTCGGGGCGCATCCACAATCTTTGCGTAGTGTGAACAGTCGCCCTACGTGAATGTCAAGTTGTGGAGACCGCAAAACAGTGCCGTACGAACGCTCTCCACAACGCGTGCACGACCAGTTGAGCCGAAAGTCTCAATAGCATAATATTCACCCTCTTCCATCTTGGTTTGATCTTCATTTTTGACGAGCAACACAGACTTGCCACCATGTATTTGATATCGATTGATGGAATGACCGCTTAGATTTTCAATGGGTTTGACTGGTTATGAGCTGTCGTTGGTCAACGTCCGAGGAATATCAAGTAGACACTTGCCAGGTAGTAGTTTGCCGTCTACTTCGACTTCATACGATTCCATAGTTTCTTGTATATATCCTGCGAGCTCGCCGAGGCGCATATCTATGCCAGCCTCCTAGAACCCAGATACAATATTCAGCGTGAGCAGGACGAAACTAACGTTGCCTACTTTAACGCCAGTGTTGGTGGCAGCCCGAACAGCATCGACCAGTTTGTCGTACGTCGGGTCAAAATTGAGGGTGAAGGCAGAGTCAACGATGCGGCCTCTGACATGGACTCCAAAATCTACTTTGAGAACGTCACCGCTTTGTAAGACTTGTACCCAGTAAGTTCCCGAAAGACGAGATAGCGTGCGACACACCTCTGGTATCCCCAGCATTTGGGGTGTAGTGAGCAGCGCATTCGTTTAGGCTAAGCCCCGTCGGAAAACCGATACCGGCATCCAGACCATTCTCTTCGACAAGCGAACGCGTGCCATCTTCGATGTACTCTGCAATCTCTGTCATGTTCAATCCCGGGCGGATAAACTTTCGAACACGTTGTCGAACTTGGCGGTGGACTTCGGCAGCACGACGGATGTTTTGATAGGTAACGTCTGGGTCTTCCATGGCCATCTTCTCGTCGTATCGTTTTTCCTCTGAAGTAACCCGCCATCCGTTGCTGTAATGAGTTCAGTGATGATATGAAGATGGGGGGCAAGATACTCGACTCGTCTTTGTACGGTTGTATCTCACCCTCGGGATATATCCCATTTGTGAAGATCTTGGAGAGTCCCACACGAGGAGGATCCGTTTGCTGAACCTTTTTCTTCTTAGGTTTCTTCTTCTTCTTCTTTTCCTGGCCTTTGACGCTATCCAGGGAGTCGGGAGGACTGGTTTGAACGAGCTCACCAGGCACATCTGCGACATGCTCCTCTTCACTGTCTGCCTCAGGAATAAGATCTGTCGTGTCGACGACTTTGGAATCCGATATCATCTTGTTTGAACAACTGCAGACAGACAGACTATGGAATGTGTTCGTCACCCAGCCACATGAAGCAACATGTTCCCATCGCTCTAACATACACAACTCTCATGCGCCGAAACCGTACAACGTTCGCCCTGAACGCTTCAAAGCATACACGACATCCAACGCAGTCACTGTTTTGCTAAATCGGCGTCAGCAAGGAGAGCCCAGTTATAGACTTGGATACGAACCGTTTGGCGTGCTCGGTGTATGTGACCGAATCACGAATCACATTCTCAAGGAAGATCTTGAGAACACCACGCGTCTCCTCATAAATGAGACCAGAGATACGCTTGACACCACCACGACGTGCTAGACGACGAATGGCCTGCAAAGGTATTAACACTTCTACTCATCCATAGCAATGACAACCAAGAACTGACTGGTTTGGTGATACCCTGAATGTTATCACGAAGAATTTTACGGTGACGCTTAGCGCCCCCCTTGCCCAATCCCTGCAAAATCAAGTCAACTGAGTCGCTGATAGGATGTTCAGGACCGCCTGACAGACCTTGCCACCTTTGCCGCGTCCTGACATGATTAAAGTGCGATTGTGGTTGTACTGGTAGAAATGAAGGTGGTGGGTTGTAGTGAAGCAATGTTCCTCGCGTGGCTGCCCGTATGTATATGCCAAGGTCACGTGATGCTAATCAACAAACGCGTCGCGTCGCTTGTCAAATCCTTTTGTTCTCCCACCAATACTTACGTAATGTGGATCAAAGTGACCATCCAAGATCCAAATGTCCACTGCCGCCCGCGAGTTCCTGCTCTCCGTGCTCCCTCCTCCAAGCATAGACAAGGTTGATAGAGAGGGGAGACACATTCCCACTGTAACCCTCACATTCGCTCAGTCGCTGGATGGCAAGATTGCAGGGCGCAATGGGAAACAGCTCGCCTTGAGTGGTCAAGACAGCATGCTCATGACCCACTGGTACTGTCCGTTCACGCTTAGACGTGTTGTCCCTGCTCATTCCACCAGGATGAGAACAATGCACGATGCGATCGTCGTTGGCATAGGCACTGCCCTCAATGATGACCCCCAGCTCAATGGCAAGCTTCCCTGACGTTACATGTCCATACATGACCCGAGCCTTGGAACTAGTTCGCTTGATCCCAGATGCCGCCAAACTAGGTCTGACGTCGCCGCGTCCGGTCATTTTGGATACACGCTTGCGCCTTCGTACGGACTGTAAACTGTTGAAGAACTATAGAGATGGCAAGGGGCAACAACCTTGGGTTTTCTGTGCCTCGGATCCTCAATATTCATGCACAGAGAGAGACATGCACAAATCTGCTCTGGAAAGCGCCGGGGCAGTAGTGTATGAAATTCCCTGTGAATCTGGTATGGTGCTTCACATACCTGTGGATAGTTTTCATCAAGATACAGGCTTCCTCTCCATATTGAGCCTCCTGGAAAAGCTGTACGAGCGTAATATTCGGAGCGTCATGGTGGAGGGTGGCGCAAGCGTCATCGGTACGTTCATGAATCAGGCATCCAGGCCCTGCCACCCTGGCGAGTCACCCGTTGTCGACACTTTGATTATCACTGTGGCCCCAACATTAGTAGGTGGCGATGGACTGTGTTACACTGCTAGTGACTCGGAAGATACGCAGGACGTACGTGATCGTCTGATTTTATTCGGCATTACTCACGCCTATTCACTACTTTAGGTGCTCAAGTTCAAGCACGTACGCACAGAGTTGATGGGGAAAGACACCATTATCGTAGGAAATTTTGTGTGAGCTGATAATATACATGCAACGAAAGCAGATCGACTTCAGATTGTGGTACTGTTTTAGCATGAATAGTGATATCAAATCCGCCCCTAAGTACAGGTGGCTAGGAAGCGGGGCAAAATGCAGGGTTCCTTTGGGCTTTGTCACAATGACCCGCAATTCGTGTGGCGGCTTCCAGAGCACGCTCGACAAGTAGACGAGGTGGAGACATCGCGGGAGTACAGCTAAGGAGATCTGGAATGCAGGTGGGCAACAGTCTGCACAGAACATATCGGATAAATAAAACTTACCTCTATAGAGCAATACATATCGCATCACGCGCTGGATCGGTTGTATCGCGAGGTCTCTAACGCTGAGTTTCCGACTAGGAGGCTGGCTAGTCGGAGCCGGTCTATTCGTGTTTTCTGGCTGCTGCAGGGACGCGGTCCGCTTTTCTGTATGAGTTGGGGGAGTGTATTGTTCATCCGCCGTCCGCCTGTCAGGACTGGTTATCATAGAGAATACATGAGGTAGCTGTGGGCTAAGAGAGGTGGGTGTTTGCTTGGTCACGAATGGAGAGGGGTTCGACATCATTCCAGATTTACGAAGGCGCCGTCTGGCGGCTGAGCCGTTCGACTGCGAATCATTGTCAGTGAAAAATGACCCCGCTATAGTACACCATGACACCATCGATGCCTCGAGTTCATCTTCGGATGTGACAAAGGCTGTGGAGACACCCCAAGCTGAAGGGTCCTCGAGGAACCGTTTTAGAAGCAATTCGGACACGCGAACCAGCGCCGAAACATAAGGCGACATTGAAGGTGGAGGCGGCGTAGTGGTCTAATTGGAGTCGTAAGGCTACGATTGGTTGGCGGTGGAAGAACGAACCTGCGCATTCAACAGCATTTTGAGAGCCTCCTGGTACTTTTTCTCTGTCCGGACAATCTCCCGAATGCACAAAAACGCTTTCCTAGCTGCCTGCCAGACTTCAGCGTCGTCCGAGTCCGAGGTTGTATCTTCTGATATCCGGGGGGAAGATGGTATATTACAAGGCTGAACAAGCTGGTCAGACGAAGACGGCGAAGACGGCAAGAGAGATGCATTCTCGTCCCCAATTAGGCCGAGACAATTACTCGGGGATGAAACGTTTCCACTACGCTCAGAAAGGCCGTTGATCCTGCGAACCCTCTCAAGTCGATCAACCAGGTCACCATCGGATATGTTGTCGTCCTCCACAGCAGTCCCCATGTTAAAATGGTCCGGGAATAATTCAGGGATGTCCAAGTGACGTCTCCAATCAGCGGTATGCGAGGTGCCTATCCAAGCTAAGGAAGCGAGGACTTCGGTGCTTCCACTGGTTCGTCGCATATTTTTCTCGTGATATTGGGTTACATCAGAGTGACATTTAGGAGAGCTAAAGTCAGTTCGGCGATCGTGCCATGCATGATGGAGGGGCTACTATATGTTACTGCGTTGTCTGTAGAATGACAATGGTAAAAGGCTCACGATATTAACCCTAAAGGGTGAAGGTGGTCTTACTTGAGGCAGAGAAGTCTGCCGCTTATGCGCGTTCACTGACGACGGGGTATTTTGTTTACGTAAAACACCTCTCGGAGGTTGACGACCAACGGGTTGAGAGGACGATGAATAAGTTGCTTTCGCAGCACGACGGCGCTTGGCAAGCTTTGATGGATTTTGAATGGTGTCTTGTGACGTGGACGTATAAACAATGGGTGCACTAGGTGATTCAGGCGTGCTGTGCTGTGAAGGGGAATTCTCCCGGGTTGGTTCGGTTGTCACAGACTTGCTTTGTTCGGGCAAAATAGGTTCGGGGGAAGGAGTTGAACATACACCTATATCCGTGTTGATGCGTAGGCTAGGTTTCCTTGAGGTTGTAGCCGATACGCCCAGTGAAGTGGGCGGCAGAGGCGACATAGACTTGGGAGAGGGTGGGTGTGGGTTGGGTAGGTCTGGCGAGGACGGAATTGGATGATTAAACACGGAGTGTTGAGGAACTCCTAGTTGTTTCCGAAGCGTCTGGGGGTCCAAAGATAGAGAGACCCTGGGTGATGTCGTGGGGGGCATAGAACGAATATGTTCGTATGCGACGCCCAGTCTTTGCGCAAGGTCATCCTCAAAGGAACCTTCACTGAGATAGGAGCCTACTGATTCGAGGTCGGTGACAGCAGAGGGTAGGTTCGGCCCAGAGTAGTGGGTAGAGTCTTGGGGTGCTGCCTGCGTTGCGACCGGGTAGTCAAATTCAGGTATGACGACGAAACCGCTTGTAGAGGAGTCATCGGAGAGATATACGCTGGACACACGGCTGCCAGAGCGGCCGACCTTGGCGTTTGATTTTGGGTCTTGCTTTTGGCAGAGGGTTTGAAAGGGGGTTGATAATCGCCAGTGTTTCTTCTTCCCAGAGGACAAGCTACGCATGGAGTGTGTGTGTGTGAGCCATTCATTCACTCCAAAGGATCAATTTCGGTACAACAACAATCCCCTATGTTAAACGTGTCACGTGGTTACAAAGCTCTGTACAGAAACGTTGGGCATACTCATACACCATCACTCCTCCGAATTGCTATCGTACAGCACAACATACTCCAGAGGCTCAGAGTGCGTCCGGCTATCTTGCCACTCTGCGTCTTCATCGTCCGACGAGGGTATGCTTACGAGCGACACCGAAGAAATGTCGGATTGATCCCCAACCCCATCCATTGCAGTTTCAGTGGATGGTAGCGACGGCTGCGGCGCGTCTTCGAGTTCCTCGCTTGCATTGACCGAGTTCACGGAAAGTACGCTGGGCATCACCATGCAGGATGCTGCAAGTGAATGCTCACTTGCTTGATCCGAATGATGATCCGCTACTGTCAAGCTACAAACTTGCCTCAGCCGCGAGGCCTTGGGTATATAATTCGGATCACTTACTCGATCCACATACTATTACCAAAGAAATTACCCTGGCCATCATTCAGCCGCCAGTAACCAACATACCTCCCCGGTGTGTCAGGGGCCTTGACAATTGTCAGGTGCATATACTTTTTGTCACCGTGTCATACCACGTACCTTCAAGTCGCCCGTCCAAATATCAAGGTCGTGCCCAGGGTACACAATCCCTACCTTCGCCCTTAGTGACGTACTGGACTCCGGAGCAAACATCTCTCCAGCAACAAATTGTACTTCCGTGGTCGCGGGCCAAGGCAGTCCACCAATGTTCATCATATGCCAGCCCTTGACAAACTCGGCTCCCGGAGGGAAGACCTGCCCGTCGGGGACGTTAGTGTCGCCCACAAAGGCCGAGTCCAGAATGCTTTGTTGTGGTGCGTTAGTTGTGACTATTTTGACCCGATTGTCACTAGGAAGTTGTCGAGTAGTGCCCTGCGACTCTTCAAGACTTGATAAAACAGGTGAAGGGGTGCGGTAGTCAAAGACGGACTTGGTGGTATCAGAGATTGGGGAGACTGGACGAATCCTGTGCGGCTCGCTTGCCAGCGAAACGGCCGACACGGTGGAAGCTGCCAACATCGGTGTTTCCGTGACAAAAGGTTTATGGACAACAGGCTCCGCGACGGTAGTTTCAATAATGTCCGGATCCTGGGCCGCGTTCAGGTACATCAACTCCCGATTGAATGATGGCCATAGTTGATGACACATGTTCAATGGCGATTGACTTGAGAGAGGCGATTCAGGTGGTTCTGCAAAGTCGATAGGATACGATGAAGCGACAAACGTAGGTGCCTCCCCCAATGCATCGCTCTTGGGGCTGCCAAGTGGGCTAAGGAACTCCTCAGCAAAATGTGTCTGACTCTCCGTAACCGTGATGATGTCTCGGTCAGACACAGCGACAGATACGGCGTTGGGCGATTTCGTTTCGGTTGCGAGGGGACTAAGGAAACGAGAAACGGGGGGCTTGCTGCAAGCTAGAGTAGACGGTTGACCAAGTGACTCGTCAATCATCCGCGCTTGCCCTACTCTGTAGACGGTCGGGATAACCGTTTCAGTGGTCCTCAACTTCAGCATTGGATGATTGAGGGGATGAACGGGGATAGGAAGGGCCTCGCAATTGCTGCACAAATCGAAATCGGGACAGTTTGGATGCATGCACTATTAGAAAATCAGAAAATGAATCATGGCTGTATATTTTCCCACCTTGTAGCGAGTGCCATAGATCATTTTGCTACATGCTGTGTAAAAGATGTATCCAATGGTGCACGAATTCATGAAGCTGATGGCTTACAATCACATCTTGCGTGGTGTACAACTTCGCGAATTGGACCAGAGCTAGGCATCTAATAAGAGAGTCAGGGTAATGCCCCTTTCCAAATGGCGTATACTTGCTATCAAGTCCGCTGGTTTGTTCACTCTAACAAACCTATGGTTCGGGTGTTGCTCCGTTATGATCCTTGAACGATTCTCAGTGCTGATTAACGCATATGTAGGATGACATACCTAAAACAAGACGAGCACGTATCGAAGTCTAGTTCGACGAATCAGAACACATTCATTTCAATTTTCTGAGAATGCATCACCTGGACAGACAATACATTTCTGCTACAACGCTTAGTACTGAACTACAACACAAGGGAGAACTCACGTAGCGTTCACCAACAATCCCCGAGTCGCAGAGATTGCAGGCCGCAGAATGAACGGGTGGGTCGGTGGGGACGGGCTTCTGTGGCATGACTTGAGCGTTATTAGGACTAGGAATTTGGCGACGGCCCCCAATTGACCTGTCCCCATCACCACTCCAGACAGTATGGACATAAACGTGCCCCGGAATTTCTATATTGAAAAACTCGTGGAACGGATTGTGCCGTTCTAAAGCCCCAGATTCCAAGCAGACGGTGCAAAGATCATAATCTAAATTCAGAATGAGGAGAAGTACTCCTACTGCAGCATTGGACACACCGGGACAGTCTAGGCATTTATGGCGAACCCCCACAACGGTTTCATTGCAGTCATCACAGATAACTCCATGATGTACAGCACGTGCCGGTTCACCGGCCAGGCCAGAAGATGCAGCTTCTGGTGGGGAAGAGATCCCCGGTTCACCACCACGATGTCTTGACATTTTTGGTGGAGCTCGGGGACCATCAATTGAGCATTGTTGGACAACGTGCGAAGGACCAAAACTCAGAGTATGGGCACTGTGCGACTTGGAGAAGCACTCAGGACACTGATAACACATGAAAATCCAACCAAGCTCTCGAGTAACCAACTCACGACTGCATGCCAAGGACATTTGATACAGCCGTACCAAACACCAGCGAAGCTAGTTCTGCAGACAAAACACCACCGGGAGTCGTTGAAGTCAACGTGAGACAGATTCTGTGTTGGAGGTGCAACAACATTAAGGCCAGAGACGCCACATGTGGAAACTTGGGTAGATTGCTGCCCAACTCGTTCGGTTCCAAGTGTTCTAGAAAGAATACACTCTAGGTCCTCTTTGAACGAGGACAACATAATTCCAAGGTCTTCCTTGCCCTTGGTAATGGAACAGCAAGGGGACGTTTTCTCCGCGCCACGTTCGGAAAAGGAAAGCGACTCGGGTAGTATCGGAGAAAATGTCATAGGCGGAGTGGGCAATGTAGATGGCCGGGGCGGTGGAAGCCTGGGCGACTGAGAGCCCAGAGTGGACATACTCTGGCGAGGCCCGACAGGGGGCAACGGCTTGTACGTAACATCAGAAGAGGGAATTGAGCAGGTACTGTACAGCGACAGCCTTTCGCTCGAGGCCTTGTATGGATTCGTTTCGTCAAAGATGGCGAATCGGAGCAAGGGGTTTGGCCACAGACGGCGCAAAGGAGCTGTGCATGAATCGTAATCTTCTGCAGAGTGTATCTCCTTTCCAATCAGGACGCGTCCGGGCTTGGATGCGTCGGGAGAGAAAATAAGCCTAGATAAATAATAATTATGGCGGATGGGAAACAACCGACAGAGCTAGTCGACGGTGCACTGAGCGCCAGCCGATGACAACGATGGACGGGTCACAAACCTGATGGTGGATTTCACTGTAGGACGGGAAAGAAAACGAGTCGGGGAAAGCAAACTTTCTAGTTTCGCTCCCGTAGGTGGCCTTGACGGTGAACATGGTTCAAGCTCAAGGATGGGATTGGAGCACTGCCGCCCGCACGGTGGTAATTTATGGGTGTGACAGGGCGTGACACACTGCGGACCATGTCCGAGTCGTTCTCGCTCGTTGGTACGACAAGATTCGATCCCATTCTAGAAACATTCGAGTGGAACAACGCACCGGATGGAACGCCGTCGCCGTATCTTCTACTCGCATACCAGCTCGACCGCTTTGTCGCTTCTGCCCGTCAAAGTTGCTGGACGGTCGTTGGCTCACTTGATTACGCGACCCTCGAGCGTGTTTGTGACGCAGTGGTCCGCGAGATGAGCGGTGCTGATAGCAGAGCTCCTCTCAAGGTGATTGTCACCTCAGTCCTTTGTCGTATACTCATTCAAACTACCAGATACGTGTCATCTTCCCGCCGTCTGGAAATATCACCGCCTCTGCCACCCCCGTCGAGCCATTGCGTTATGATCCCACCGCGGGGTCTTGTTTCGTTCCAGGCATAGACAGCTATGTTCAATCTGTCCCGGTCCTCTTACTTTGTATCGACACGCAACCCACCTCTGGGACCGTCACCATGAAGACTACCCACAGAAAACCTTATGACGATGCTCGTGCACGCGCTGCTATTCCCCCACTTGGTGCATCACATCCCCGTGATAACTCCCCGGACGATGTTATCTTGTTCAACCCTTCAGGGGCGGTCATGGAGACGTCAATGTGCAACCTTGCTTTTTTTCGCAATGGGAGGTGGCTTACACCGCCGCTTACAGTGGGTTGCATATCCGGCGTGTTTCGGCGATGGTTGTTGGAAAACGGTCGCATTCACGAGGACACTATATCAGTAGATACCATCGAAACCGATGAATGGCTTCTTGTCTTCAACGGAGTGATGGGGTGCCGACTTGGGCAAGTGCGCCGCGTGGAGGCGCTAGTGTGATAAATCAGAGTATAACTCGTAGACATTTTAACTGGCGTGGTACCTGGAGTTATCGACATCCATGGCCTCTACCTCTGTACCATCGAATATCCCACCATCCATCTCGTTCAGCATGTAGTCCATGACAAAACTCTCCTGCACCAATCGGTCAAGCCTTGCAAGGTGTCGTTGAGTGTACGGCATTAGGCCATCAAGGATATCCTTGAGTACGATCGGTTGTCGTAAATCGCAACTGGAGTCCCCGGTCTGCTGAGGGTGACTGAAGGCTGCTATAACATCTTCCGCAGGTCGTAGTTTCAACACAGCGAAGAGAACGTTTTGTGCGACACCACTTGTTTTCGCGTTTGTGTTCCAATCGCGGATATACCGCACTAGCAAGGACAGGTCTGGGCTAGAAAGCGTGCGCAATACCCCATCGAGCCCATAGTCACCAGTAACAGAAGTATCGTCTCGCAATCTTTGTTCCAACCGAACTTCTCCGAATAATGCGAGAAGTCTTCCTGGCTGCTGCATCGCAAGCGCAAGTTCGACTGCTCTCCGGTAGTCGTGCATAGCAAGGTAATTCTTAAAATCTTGCTCTCTGCACACGAATGTGATTAGAGAGGAGCGGACAAGTGGGCAGTCTCACCTGAGCACTTGGTTAGCGCGCTTTACCTCCTTTTCTTTCTCCTCTTCTTCCGTACAGTCTTGCCAAAACGTGACCACAGAATCAGCCGCTCCAGATACGATAGTTGCCTCGTTTGCACTGATAGCCAGTGCCCAGACCTAGAGACCTGTTTCAACCGATTTCTTACCGGAGTATCGAGCACATACTTTGTCTTCGTGATTATCCAGAGTTGCCCCGCACGTTTCCTCCCTTACGTTCCACAGCTTCACTAGTCCATCGGATCCTGTACTCACAAGGTGCGAGCCACAGTTAATAAAGTCAACTCGGAGAACGGAATTGGTATGCCCCTCGAAGGTTTTGACGCAAGTAAAATCCTCGAGGTTCCAAAGTTTAACGGTTTTGTCACCGCTCCCGGTAGCCAACAAACGCTCTGTCTTCCCGAATTTAACATTCCAGACCCCCCTTTTGTGACCTTTACAGCACCCTAAACGCTTGATCTCTCCATGCGGGGGTCTTGCACGAGAACCAAGTGTATAGGAAACCTCGTAGATGTTTGCGGTGCGGTCCTGAGAACCCGAAGCGAGAAGTTGGTCATTGGGCGCCACGTCCAGAGAGTTAATGTCCTTCTCGTGAGCTTTTTGCGTCGTAAGACTATGGCATTTCACCGGATCCACATCGGTAAACGTCAATGGGAGCTGGGATAAATCCCACATTTTAATTGTTCGGTCTTGGCTGCCAGTAAAGACGAAACGAGGGCGGGGGTCAGTGTCACTGTATACGCGTGACATAGCGACAGAACCGACACTCTCCGTGTGTCCTTCACAAACGGCGATGCAACCCCACTCACTAGTATCCGGTTTTTGTGCAGATGCCCATATTCGCGCAGAATTGTCTTTGCTTCCACTGGCGAACATCTGACCATCGAAACCTTGATCCAGTGAAAGCACAATATCAGAGTGCCCAGCTAAAACTTGTGCATCCAGATTAGAAACCGAATAAATGCGAATAAGAGATGAGTTGGTAGCAAGGGCAAGCTGAGTGTCTCTTGGCCATACGTCATTTGGTGGACTTGGGGAGGAGCTTGGTGGTGATAAGAAGACAGCATCGACAATTTCATCATTGTAGCCGATCAGATGGCGGACTAGTGATCGGGAGCTTAGTGAATGGAAAAAGATGTTTTGGTCTGCATGCGCGGAAACAATGACATCTATAGCAGGGAGGTAACTAGCCGAAAGAATGACGAGAAGCGCCTGCAGAGACACAATTAGTACTCACAAAGCGTCGGTAATTTGCCTTTGCGCTTCTTGACCAGCAGGATTGGGCCCGGACTCTGTCGTCAACGAGTAAACAACGGAGCCCTGTGTAAGATCCCAAACCCGAACGACACCCTGGTTACCGGCCGTAAAAAATTGAAGTTTTGGGGATTCAGCAGTGAAGTCGTTCAGTTCGGGGTGCACGAACCCTACGGCTTCAACACTTTCCATGACCGGAATTGTCTTGGAAAGCGTCGGGACTGGCACAGCAACTCGATCTCCTTTTCTTTTTTTGCTGACGCTACCAGCAGATGGGCGAGAATCTGAGGACATATCCCAAAGCAGGACGACCGAGTCTCTTCCTCCACTAATAAGCCACTTTCCATCTGGTGTCACATCCAATCCTCGTGGAACCGAAACATGACCTTCTAGAACGGCGATAGGTCGAAGTGCTCCTTGATCATTTCTTGACGTCGCCATCAAGTCAAACAAGCGAATGCGGGTATCGACTGAAGCAGTGACAAGTTGAAAGGTCCGAGCTGAGCTGACCACAGACGGATCTCGGGGAAAATTAAATTTTAAAGCGCTGACAACACCGCCATGCCCTTTGAAGACGTGCGTGAGGTGTCCTGCAGAGATGTCCCAAACTTTGACAGTGCCATCTGCTGAGCCAGATGCGAGGAACGATGATGTGGGGTCGACCGTACAAACGTGTACTGGCGCGTCGTGAGCGCGCGGAATGATGCGAGTGGGGTGCGCGACCTGGCCGGAACAGACTTTTGGAATCTCATATAATCTGAGCGAAGGAGGGGTGGTGAATAACACGAGGTATGTGGCACAGGGAGAAAGACAGAGTGAGGATATGGTCTCGGGTGCCTAGCCCAGACAAACGTGAATACAAAGCGACAAGTATGCGGACAGAACATACACACGGAAACCGACAAAGCAACTTCCCAGTAGACGGTTCTGTCAACAGTGCTTCTTCCGCGAGACATGTAACAATCTTGGAGCCATCTTCAGAAAGCGCAACTGAACCGGTTGTGTGTAATGGTTCGATCGTCCGCGATTTTTTGTAGCTAGTCCTGACTTTCTGACCAACCATATGGGTTTAATAAAGTTGCTTTGTTTGGTCTGGCATCAAACTTGTCTATTCTAGATAAACTATAGCTATCCCAGTTGCTTTTGAAGTCGGAAGGTGACCTCCTCAGCGGCCCTTCGCAATCGATTTTCTTCGCTTGCAGTCCTTTCGGCTTCCCTTCTTTTCCTCCCTTCTTCCTCTAACAAGCCCTCTGTCGCCCTCAAGGCAGCCTTTGCCCGAGCGGCTTCAGCCTGCGCTTCGGCAAGTTGATCTGATATCCGCAAGGAAACTGATATGGCATCAGCAGCTTGTCGCCGTAGCCCCTCCATTTCTATCTGCATTCGATCGATCACGCCGTCGTCAGCGGCAGAGAACATGTGACGCCCTTTCTCTGAAGTATACAGCCGCGTCGCAGCTTCGTGGATCCCAAGAATATCAAGACCAGACATGGATGGATGATGGTTGCGTGGCACGATCACGTCTTCTTCGCTTTCAAATCCGTCTTCTGAGCCGTTACACCCGTGTGAGCTGTCTTGCCTCTCAGTATGCTCTTCAGAGTCGTGTTCGCGCGTCCGAATAGAAGAAATGAGTCCTTGCATCAGGGAAGGACTTGTGGACGTGCTCCGCTCTGCGGTGACTCCCTTGGGCGTTGAAGATTTCCGTGGCCGCCCACGTTTCTTTTGTTGGTCCACCGGCGCTGCATCGACCTGAGAGGGACCAGACGCTGCCTTGGATGTCCGTCCACGCTTCCGAGGGCGTTTTGTGCCAGGCGGAGCAGAAAGATTCACTGTCCAGTACGAGCCAAAACCCGGATCAGTGACTGGACGAGGTTGTCGCTCAAAGAGTCTGTTCAGAGAGAGATGGTGACGAACGGATTGCTGAGGAGAAGACATAAGGATCGGGCGGTTCTGAGAGAGACGTGTCATACCTTCCATGTCGGACCAGCACTTCGGAAGTATGCATACTTGTTCTCCATAGCTGCATAAATTTCTCTTATGGTTAACCGCTTCTTCGTGCTTCCTAGTATCGCACAACGTAAGATAACAGGGAGTGTATGCTGAGGTCGGCCGTCGGTATCGGGGAGACAGGCGAGAGAGTCTGGGCAATTAAGATGAGGCTCATGATCGCCGTATTGGGTCTTTCCCTGGAGTCTAGAGGTAGTTTGGGTTGTCGGATTCGTGCTTGCGTCTGACGTAGACTCGGGCGATGTTGGCCTCACCCAATTTCGTTGCGAGGGTCTATACAAAGGGGGTCAACAAAGGAAAGTCGAACAAAGCAGCACTTAACCCACCCACACGACTTGGACAGGTATTCTTCAGGATTCAGCAAGTTTTGTATGCTGGCCATTCTCGGGTGGTATTCAGATGGATGGCCTCATTTTGAAGCTCGCAAAGCGCATAGTCATTTGTGGGTCCAATTAGATTATATAAGCATACTACTGTTACAGCAATTTACATCTGATACTGGTTTAATGAACCTTCAAACGCATACGAATAAGTCGAGGGTGTAACCCTCCATCTAGGGTCCCCTCGCACAGACGGATAGTTTGTGTGCACGTACAAGTCAGAGCCGGGTATATTCGTCTCAGAAGTGGGTTGAAAATAAGGCCCGTGCACGTTTGTCGCGCGTGGCCACCATTCGTAGCCTGGGTAATATGAAGTCGATGGTTCCATGCCAGGAATATCTAGCCCCAGCATGTGTGCCATCATGCGAGTGCTGATATCCTGGATCCCTGTCGCAGGTGCCGCACGTTCCTTTGAACCAGAATCACCGAACACCTCTCTTTGAAGGAAGTCTGAACTCTTCTCCCTTCCGAATGCATCTTCGGCACCTCTTTTCTGCCTGTCAGGAACTGGCAACATGGGGGCGAGGTTGCCATCAACCTGCACCTTCACGCCATGAAGCAGCTCCCATGCTCTGCCTGCACTAGGCCAAGTTATCTGCAAGCAAGTGAGTGCAGATTTGGGACAGATAACTTAGTGATACGTACTTGCATGTCTTTCAGTGCACTTAACAATTGTTGGAGTCCGATATAGGCCTGTACGTTTGATGGGCGTAGAGTCACTTTGGATGTCAAAGATGAGTGCTTGGTAGGATTCGTGTGTATATCTAGGACGTACACGTCACAATATGCATGATACTGCACACCCATCAGGTTCAAGCAGACAACATGAAACAAAATAACTCACCCTGCACTAAGCAGATATGGCGAGAGAAATGGTGTCGCGTGCCTGATATTGTGGTGATCACGATATGTTGATGCTGAATGACAATGAGTTAAGGTCGACGTTCGGAATATGTAACTTACCAATAGTACTGACATAAGTTGCAGCACTCTGGCACAGGTCAAAAGCCTTCAGCGAGGTCGTATTGGATCCAGCAGGTGGATTCTGGAGAATTGGCTCAGAGCTAAATAAATCAGCTTCCGCATGCCTTATGTACTGGATCAAGGGCATACCCTTTCCAGTTTGGTAAGCTATCCAGCAGGTAGTCTTGAATGTCTGCCCACAATGAGGAACTCTTAGTCACTCACAATGCTCTGTGCAACAGCAATACAGCAGACCAATATTTAATGTGGATGTATAAGACGGGAGGTGGCGGAGTATTCCTTTTGCTTGCCGGATCGTATCTCAGATTGTCAGGGAGCTCGAGGTACCATTGGTCAAGCTGAGCTTCTAGGCCACTCAAAGCTGTTCGTCTGGAACCGCGCTTTGACGACTTTACCGGGTAAACCGATGATACAATCGATCCAATAATTACAGCTAAACGAAATGCATTAGTTGGGATAACGGACGTGGGAAAAGACTGACAAAGTGACGAAGCCGCTCGGAAGCATCGCATGACAAGCAGAGTCGATATGGATTGAGGTGACGCCACACCTAGTTGGTGCTCTAAGTGCGACTCGTTCTCGTACTGTAGATCTGTTCAGTATTAGATCTCTTGGCTCGCATTACTTACCTCCTCTGGGTCCGGTAATGATGTATCAAAATCATTCTCGTGAATGCATATTGGACGCCCTATAGACCAATGTCAGTCACCTACAATGAGGATGTGACTCTCACGAACCCATATACGTGGAGCTACACCTTCAAATTCACACTTGAGCCGAAGTCCATGATATAAGATGGAGACGAACTTATCCGCAATGCAACAAGCCCACCATACTTGCTTCCTCATCTGATTTTCTTCATCAGAAAACAACTTCTTTCCACCGAACTCCCAGTTATCTGCAGGTCGGTTGAGGCCTAAGTCAAGCGCCTACACTATCATTTTCCAGGCCGAAATTGGGAATTGGCTTATAGAACACACCATGCGAATTGCCATTCCTTCCAAAAAGAGTGTTAGACACAGGGTAAATATATAACTAAATATCATACCAATATAAAGCCAGCCCTGTTCCATGGACCCTAAAGGTTGGGTCAACATAACGAACAAATCCCGTCACATGACTATACCGATGCCAAATTCACGATGACCAAGGAGGAGCAAAGCTTGACAAGTCGATATCCGGCAACTCTGCGATACCTGCGCTAACGGCCGGAACAACAATGGTGAGTATGGTGTAAACCATGCAGCGAATTAAAATACCAAGAACACTTTTTGCTTGCGCGAGGTAATCACCCCCAGCATCCCATATTTTGTCCGATAGTTCGGGAACGTCTTCGTCAACGTAGCGAGCAGCAATGGAAAATATTGATAGAAGCAATAACTTGCTGACGGATTGTGACGAATCAATAGCAGTTGATGAAGAATGACCATTCAAGCCCTGGGGACTCAGATCGCCACTAGAATCGTCACCGGGTAAGCACTCATTCGGGCAAAGAATCACATCAGCGAACTTTCGTTTCCTGTAGCGGGTAAATGTGGGAAAAATAACGTGAAGGAAAGAATCTTACCACTCGTTATATTCTCGTAAAAAATGACCCTTGTGAACAACAGGAAATATTGAATGTGAGTGTAAAAAGTATAAGTCAATCAATTGCTCCTGCGTCTCAAGGGGGGGAAATATAACAGGAATGTCAGCTTCTGGTGGTATTGCCGACCAATGTGCCTTGGCGTACGGCCAGAAGGGTGGCATAGGAAGCCTCCTGCGAATGGAGGGATCAGTATATCACGACTGAAAGTGAAGAGAACTAACCAGACACCTCCGTCAAGACGACTATCAACGCGATCACCTCGCATGAGAAGATGGAGACCACTAGCTTTCCCATGATATCTAACCTGAATTCCGTGAGTGATCCGCAGTATCAATCTTAGAGAGGGTTACCTCTGAGTTCTCATCCAAGGAGAGTTGTCCAAATGCAGTCACACAATTAGTTTCGTCCGTCTCATCTGAGTCTGGTAATATTTGGTCAATTGAACAGATGACAACGAATTAACCAATCACCTGAGGATGTCAAGGTGTACATATTATTCCAGTTAGGACAGTTTGGGCCCACCTCGGGGCCAGTTTCGTCGAGCCGACGGCGTTGGGGTAATGGGCCACCACCAGCAGCGCGCAAAGGTGATTGCCGAGCGTTAGAACCTTGAGGAACTTCCAAAGTCCTTTTAGATAAGCGAGCAGCCAAGCGGTCTTGCCATTCTGCAGTCGGAACACTAGACAAGGCCCGGTCTGCATGCGTGTTTACAACAGCTTTGTTTGCATGGTCAAAAAGAGGATTACCTCTAGAAGAAGAAACAATTTCTCGCGATATACGAGACTGACGTCTGGATCGCGAGGCATCACGAGAAGTCTCGTTGCTTTGGAAGATACAGGCAAAAAAATCTTCTTTGGTGGCACTTGCAGGCTGGGAGAGGCGACCAGAAGGGCCCTAAATGAAGTCAATCACGACGGCCACCCTGATAGGACAAATGGACGCACAAAAGGTCCAGTATCCACTCTGTTTAATATTTCCCTAGCCAATTCGTCTTGGCGCATGTCAGTTAGCAAGTCCTGTACTCTATGGTCTGGACATGCAAGTAGCGACCCAAGCAAGGATTCAACTTGTTGCCATCGTTGCTCGATTGCTTGTATGTATCCCTTCGGAGGACCACGCTTGTAACTGGGCCCTACACCATTTGTTCAGGGACCCCCCACACCCTCCAAGTGGGAACATACCTAGAAAAGTGCAGACTAAAGGTATGGACAACGTGAGGTCCTGAACGACGACAGGATAAAACGGAGTACCATTTCCTGCAACGGCACATCCCTTGCAAGTTCCAGGAGTACTGGAGGGTTCGCATTTGCTCTTGGTTTTTCTACATTGATCACAGGCTAACACGACGCAATTCAGTAAACAGAACTGGAGATTGTGAAAGATTGTGTGTACCTCTGCTACTTCTTTTGCGGCTTAACAGTGAATCTTGGTTGGATTCGTCCTCCGAGTGTTCTGATTCGTTCCAGTGGGTGGTCGACATTGTGGAAAGGCGAGACTCGCCGCGAGCGGTATTTTCGGACCTGGATGAGTAATGAATCTTATGGCAAACCCCGAAAGGGTGGCTGTGTTTAATTCGATACCGTAAGAAGGGCGACGATCTGATCGATGCCATGTTTAGGCCATCTGTGTTAGACACTCACCTGGTTTGATTCGCTTCAACTAGTTGCATTCGGCTGTCATCTCACGCTTGGATGCCCGGCAACCTGCTCCCCAATGGTACCAACATCGAATTGCGTGTTAGGTGACTGTAAGTTCACGTCTCAAATATATACTCATTGCGGGCCAGTCGTATAGTTCCAGAGTCATCAGCTACATGAAGACTCGAACCTCCGTATAATTACCCATGGGCATCCCCTCGTCGTGCGACTCCGACTCCTCGCCGCCGCTGATGACCCCCGTGATGACCCTCGTCTCCCCCTCGTATGAGTGATGCTCTTCCTCACTATCTGACTCATGGCCGTTCTCTCCACCGCCATGCTCTACTTCGTGCTGGTCATCTGAATTTTCACGACCCAACTCATGCTCATTCTTGTAGCTATTTGAAGAAATGTCGCGAAGTAGCGATCTGCCAGGGGGAAATAGAGGCACCTCACTGTCCGCCGTTGTTCATCTGTTTAATGGGACTGAACCTTTTTGGGTTTTGTTTCATCGCACTCAGACTCCTGTACAGGTTAGCGTTCATTAGTAATCATCGTACGGGTACTTGCCGAGAACCTGTGCCGTGGAGAACATGTTTGTCCTGGTCATATAGGGACTACTTCGGACATCACAGGAATGGAACAATGGATATAATAATTGAAATAAGGCGATCCTTACACCGTCAACGGCAAGCTGACGTAGTTGAAAAATAGACGGAAGGCTAAAAAGAAGGTGAGTGAGCGGCCAAATATGCAACAGCATATACTCACTAGCCAGTACCCGTGAGCCAAAGGAGATGAAAGAAGGTAAAAAGAATGGAGGTAACGGATTAGATGTTTCGCAAAGGTTGTCAAACATACTGAGTAAAGACGGTGTGCTGACATTTTGTTTTGGGAACCGATGCACAGTTGCCGGACTCGTGTGCGTCCAACTAGTGACTAGACGATCGTCTAACCCCGAACTAGCTGCACTCGAGCCTTGGCCGCATTACTACTGGAGGTATTAGGACCCTGTGGTTGAGAAGCGTCAACTAGTACGTGTGCAATATTAGAAAGCCCCGAAACCACAGGTCGCTTTGACGAGCTGATTTGGCTTTCAACCAAATGCTCTGATACTTGCATCATCGGGTCTTCTGAGTCGGAAAGTGAATAGAACAGCCTTAATAAAACTTGAACCCTAAAGGGCAGGCACGTTTGCTCGATTGGTGATTTAACCTTGCGATTGTAATAAAAAACAATAGGTAGGGACTAACACAACGCACTCTGTACACATAAGCGCCAGAAGGCGGCAAAACGATTCCCGGCAACACACTACTTAAGAGGGCTGTATGGGAGTGGGAGTAATATAAACGAGTCCATAAGCTTCGCAAGTTGGGCTGTCTGTCGTACAATATACTCAGCGTTTCAACCCCATGCATGACATGTAACACACCTTAGAAACTGTCTCAGCCCAACCATCAATCTGCCAAGCCTTCTCCCTAGTTTCCTTCCTTGCATCAAGGCTCCTGACACAGGTGTGAGAACGGATTCTCTTTCAGGTTCAGATTCTCACTGACGGGTATTGCCACATGTGGTGAACTTGATGGAGCCTTCCAATCTGCGAGAACCAAGCACCGACTGGTGCGACAAATTTCCGACGTGCTTCGATACCCCTACGCCTGGCAGCACATGCATCAATCTTGAAGTATGACAGACGATACCAGTGTCAGGACATACCATGCATTCTCCCACTCCAAAAGGGTACCTGGTTTCAACTGATAACTCCGGAGTTCGAAGATCCCACCCTGAGCATGTGGTGGCGCGGTAGGGAAAAACGCAAACTCTTGCGCAAGTTGTGTGGAGCGGGAAGTTACATGGGGAAGAAGCGCCTTGTAAGATTTAACATGCTGGAGAAGAGTAAGCATCACGCAAGAGCCAGAAGTCTGAGGTACTACCTCCGAGTTTCGGATAAGTTCCACTGTCTTGTCATAACCGGCATAGTTCTCATACTCCAGTATATGAACTGCGGTTTTGAATGAATGGGTGAACCGCTCTCGGGGTACATGATAGGAAATATTCACCAAATGTATCTTGGTTACCGACCAGAGTCTCCCAGCTACCTGTCAGCTTGACGTGTAATCTGGGGTCATCCTTGATGGCCCCATAGTACCTCTCGCTATGAGTGTCCATAAACTAACCAGCATAACCTGATCCAGGAGGCACCCACGCAGCTGCTTTGTACTCGTCAAGCGAATCAGGCTTCACCTGATGGACTGTCCGATTCATTAGTGGTTCAGCTCAGCGTACACCGATTCCCTACCTTCGAACCCGTGGACATATTTGCCTCTCGCAACGAGCCTCGAGTGTTGCTGGGTTTCAATTTCGCCCGCTTTGCGGGCATCCGGTGAGCCATGGAGTAGTGTCTCCCGTGTGCCGTTAGTATAACAACGTCGAGCACACACGTACGCCAGTACCTGAACGGAAATAGAGCGTCGTGCTCCTCTGAATCCAGCGCCTGGTTTGAATGCGGCCTTTGCTGCTAGACGGAACATCGCCGAGACTAGGATGAGGTGCTGAATGAAGCGGCGCAAAGCCGGGGGACAAACACAGAAGGTCTATTGGCACAGCATTCTACATTACTGACCTCACCCATGTTTCGTATATCACCCACGGATGAGACACATCTTCCTCTGTCGTAGCTTTGAAGAACCGTGCATGGTTCCCTGCCATCCGCACGCTGCACTCCAGCAAATGATTACTTTCATCCCCTACCAAATTTGTTCGTTGGGTGCAGAGCTGGTATGGGGACCTTTGCTGCATGTCCGTACGCCTCAGCATAATGCGTTGTCGTATAGTTATGGTGCCTACCCATGTTTTTCCATCAGAAGAACATTCGTGTTTCGACCTGCGGAGAATCTCCTCGTTGCTTTCGGCTACAAGGAAAATTAGCTCGACTGTGGAACCGTTGAAGTCAAACGTGGACAATGTGTCCACGAGAATGTAATCGCCCTGTTTTGCGTCTGCAGACCTCTCAAAGAGTGCTGAAAAGTACAAGGATTTAACTTACCATAGGGGCTACGGAAAGCAGTGGTGGTGTCCCCATCCACAGCACAGGACAGAGGACACCGTTGGTAAAGCGACATTGCATCCTCTCCCACTAGTCTTGTACGTCTTTGCTCATTTCCAAGTAGGTCCGTTTCGGTGAGGCAGTCGGGGATGACTTCATCAGGAAGCAATCTGATGTTGCTCTCCAGGAGATAGGATGCACCGAGAGCGGCTGTGCGGTTTACACGATAATCATCGAGGTTGGAGATGCAATTGTCCCCTCCTACGAAATCTAGACCAAGCGAGCGGGAGATAATTTCATCCAGGTGACGACATGCATATTCCTGCTTCGTGTAGCAAGGCCAATATTTCATTCGACAAGGAGACTTACTATATGCATTCGGTTACGTTCGTTTCCTTCATGTCCGACGGTGAATGGTTGGCCACCCCCCAGCTCTATTCCTTGATCAAACCAAATTTCAGGTACTTGGTTGCTCAGAATGGTGAAATAGTTGTCTGCCATTTTGATCTGTTCCTTGGTCATACCAAGAGACTCGTCATGCAAGAGAGCGACGAATCTGAGGGCATGTTGTCGATTCAACATGGCACCGTGACCTAGCCAAGCAAAGCCTGTGTGGATACCATTCGAAGTCACTGTCGTACGCAACCGACTGGACAAATGTTCGTGTGATGGCAAAAGATAGATTCCGCCCTGCGAAGACCCTTCCGTTCGAATGCGGAGCGTCTTTATGAGCTCTGGCAAGACGATGTAGTCGTCATCCTATAGTCGTCATCCACAACTATCAGAATGTACGTCCAAGAAATATAAGGAATATACCTGGATGAAACAGTATGGAGTCGATACCTTGGTGCAGGCAAGGAACCGAGCATAAAAATACAAATTTTGTGGAGAGTTCTCTATCCTGAGCTTTGAAGTATTGCAATAAGCACCAGAAAAAGTCTAAGTGACGCTGGCATCAGCTAATGGTTTGTTGTGCATCAAACGGTAACATCATCCAACCTCTTTTGAGAGTATCTGGGGACTGTTATTCCAGACGTATACTTCGGAAATGGTGTCATCTAACCATGGCCCACAAAGGAGGGATGCGATGCGGATAACATTTTCTAACCGACACCAGTTGAGGATGATGGCGGTGACATCGGGCGACCGGAGGTTCGATGTAGGTAGACCCAAGCGCGATCCGGGATGGGTAGTAGTCGAGGTCTTAACAAAAGTAAGAGGAAAAGTGTGCATGGGAAGTTGCAGATCATTTAAGATCGTGTTTATTGAGACCATCCCTGGGTTGACTTGGTTGGTGAAATACCTGGGAGACCACTGGGATGCGTGATCAAGATAAGATTTAATATAAACCTTGGAAGGGGATGAATTTATGGTTCTGTCTACACAAAAGTATTCACAAAGCGACCTCAGTCCATTCTGGCCTTGAGCGTGCGTGATATGACTCGGTCTTTGGTACTGCGATCTAGAGGATCAGACAGGAGATGGCTGGATAGTGGAGGTCTCCTTACATGACATGGACAACGGCACCCCAACCCGAAAATGCGTCTCGATCGACGGCATTTAGCAAAGTCTGCGAGATCGTCTCGAAGAGATCCTCTGGTTCAAGTTCCGGTTCCCAAAGTCCTTCTGCAACACCAAACAACTTTGAGCTGGCCACCCCCGCAACGACGAAGTCTTTGGCGAAATTTATGCAACCTATGAGGTCTGTTGCAGCGATGAATGGTTCGAACGCGCCGGAAGGAGACTTGGAAAGACCGGCGATAACAGGCTCAATAAAGTATGGGGAAAAGCGGTGCTCATAAAGAGTGGAGGACACCATGTGGGTGAATGTCTCTGGGTGGATCTCTCGTTCCTCTTTGATAGTATACATGTTGACGCGATAGCGGAAGCGCTCGCGTCTACGGTGACTGAGACCGTGACGGTATAGATAAGACAGACGACTCACAGTGTGGTGACATCTGTGCCCAGTCCAGAGAGACCGACATACAATCTGTCCGTCACGGGAAAGACCTATCAAGAGTGAGTGCCGGAAAGAACGTAGAAATTTATCAGACGGGTACCCTCTGGAAGTTGGATGAGATGCCCAATTGTCGAGTGCCCAATCGTAGGTCGGAGGCGATGGCTACGCAATCCTTTCCGACCATGGCTATCACGGAGCCACCGTTATATTCCATTATCGACTGTGTGCATGTCAGTGAAGGATGGGGGGGATGGGGAAGATGTGCTTGCCATGGCTGAGATCGACGCGTCAGTTATGCCACGGCCGTGACGCGTCTACGAAAGATATGTCACAGAGCATGTGACATCGGGTCTGTTATCTGTCATCGAGCATATAAAAATGGATCGGGCGGTAGAGTCAACATGAATCGCATTCGCACCAGCTTGCGACCCTCCCTCTCTCGTCCGCTATCTCAGCTTCGAGCCCGGGTACAGGTACTCTTCTTTTCTTGTTCCCATATCACACTCCAACTATTATTCAGGACAGGATTGCACGTATCGATGCACAGAGACCCATCTCGCCCGCCTTGGTTGATTCTTTCAATCGAAGGCACGATTATCTTCGCATCTCACTCACCGAGAGATGTAATCTGAGATGTATGCCCTCTTTCATACTTCCAGGCGTTTCATTCATCCGTTATCAGGCTTCTACTGTATGCCGAGTGAAGGCGTGCAGCTTTCTCCCCCAGAACATATCCTAATTGACGACGAAGTCGTTCGTCTTGCCACTTTGTTTGTCAAGAGCGGCGTGCGAAAAATTCGCTTGACTGGTGGAGAGCCAACTGTCCGAAAGGGTCTTGACAATATAATAGGTAACCCGTTCCCTACTCACACCAGCTGCCATCTGACGCTGACCTTAGCACGGCTTAATGAACTGCGTCCGTTTGGTCTCGATTCGATCGCAATGACCAGCAACGGGCTTGCCCTTCACCGTAGATTGTCCGACTTCGTTCACCTGGGTCTCACCCACCTTAATCTGAGGTGTGTTTCCTCGCCTTCCTTCGAAACAAGGTCAGGCTCAGTTATGCAGTCTCGATACATTAGACCCATTCAAATTTGAGATCTTGACACGTCGTCCCGGGCACGATGCAGTCATGCGTACTTTAAACATGGCATTATCTTGCCATGGCTTGCGGTCTCTCAAATTAAACGTCGTCATCATCAAAGGACTCAACGATTCAGAAGTCTTGGATTTTGTTGAACTCACAAAGGACAAGAAACTTTCCGTGCGTTTCATCGAATTTATGCCTTTCACAGGTGACGGTCCCTTTTTTTTCGCTTCTCTTACTAATTCAGGGTGCTAAGGTAACAAATGGGACAAAGCAAAGATGGTCCAATCCGCAGAATTATTGGACAGAATCGAACAAAGGCACCCATCAATCGAACGTACACCTGATGAGCCCAATGATACCGCGCGTTCATGGAAAGTACCAGGATATGTGGGCAATGTCGGTTTCATCAGTAGTATGTCCGACCACTTCTGTTCGTCCTGCAATCGTCTACGACTGACCGCCGATGGCCAAATAAAAGTGAAAACGTATTTCCATAACTCGCAATGCAAATCTGACGTTGATGTGACAGGTTTGTTTATTCGATGCCAAAGAGATATCTCTCCGTGACGCAGTTCGAAGTGGCGCAACAGACGAAGACCTCCTCCATATCATTAGATCCGCCGTTATTGAAAAGAAAGAGAAGCATGCAGGGATGGAAGGTATTGATGTTTTAACGAATCGTCCGATGATTTTGATAGGAGGTTAGCTACTTTCCTCCTGAACCGCCGTAGGGATAAGTCTAGCGACATGCTTCCTGATCGACATTTGTACTTACACAGGACATGGACAACCAGTGCCACATCCTTTGATGAGCTCTCCGCTCAGCAGTCCCGTCTCTATTGCCCTTAGATCCCGCACACGGACTCAAATACAACGACGCTGGCAGAGTCACTCATCCAATTTGACCCCTAGGCTAACTCACCTCGATTCTGCCGGTCGCCCAGCCATGGTGGACATCGGTGACAAGATTTCAACGAAGCGAATGGCTACAGCAACAGGTTGCATTTACGTTCCCAGGATCGCTTTTGAATTGGTCACCAGACGACCATCGCATCCGGAGGATAGCCCATCAGCGAACAAATCACGCGCCAAGGCCGTCCGCAAGGGCGATGCCCTCACCGTAGCGCAACTTGCAGCGATAATGGGATGCAAACGGACCTCGGAACTCATTCCCTTGTGTCACCCCCTGCAGCTCTCTAATATTTCTGCTACGCTGACGCCCGAGGAAGTAGACAGAAAAGGTCCAAATTCCGACACATTACGGTATAGGATTCGATGTACAGCTACGGTCTCTTGCGAAGGGAAAACGGGGGTTGAAATGGAAGCCTTGACTGCTGTGTCTGTCGGCTTGCTCACAGTTTGGGATATGCTCAAGGCCGTCGCGGGCAAAGAGATGGTGATAAGTGACGTTATCGTGTCACATAAGAGTGGGGGTAAATCTGACGACTTTACTCGCTGCGAGCCTGTCGGGGTCGCCTAAGCTAACGTCACGTTTGTCTTGCATAAAAGAGAATGTACATTGATGTTCTATCTACAGGCTTGTGATCGATTAGAGACGGAGAAAATGCTATGCAAACTTTGGGATTTCAAGCCCAGGTAAATAAAATGCCGGCCTTTGGACAAGACCAAGGTGAGAAGAGTAACCTACAAAGGAAATCATCTATGTATATGAGCAGCCGTCCGGTGGATTTACCAATGGCCACGGTTTGTACCGACGAAGCCCAGTTCCAAGGCATCTTCCACGCCTTCTGGGTGGTCTTCAGGCTCTCCGGAAAGTCCAACGAAGCCGACACGATGGTACACACGACGTGCACTATTCTCGCGACCGACGTACAATACCACACACTCTTTACCACAGTCTAACAAGCTGTATCAAGCAGATTAACGAGGATACGAAGACTGGACTGGATGCACGTACTGTCGAGTGACACTGCGAACCAAGCACTCAGCGAAACCCTGCCGCCTCCAATTCGGACAAGTATACACTTTCGTGATCGCCGAGACATTCATCGAGGACCGCGTGACAGCACAAATTGCCGCGATTGCACCCGACACCTCATACAGCCAGATCTGGCCCTTGGACACGAGCTCCTGCGCTTCTTCGCCGGCAAGCTCGAGGCTCAGGGGGAAATATATCTAGGCGACGTCATGTAAGACAGATCAGATGTGCATATGCGCGATCGACACATACCGAGTCGTCCGCGAAGCCCTTGCCAAGGATGGCGATGCCCTCGATATCGGACATTGCGCCGCGCCGGATAACATGATCGGAGGGTAGATCGACCTCTGAGTCGATGAACGTCTTCTTCGTGCAAAAGGTAAAGTATGCCGAATAGAACGGCTGGGGTTCGACCTGGAAGCCAGTAAGGCCAGTCCAGTACTTGCTGAAGGAAATCACGAGCGCGGCCATGCCAAACACGGAGAAGACACGCATCGGCGAGACACAGGATGCTAAGCGGTCCGCAAGGGCTGTGATGCGAGGTGCTAGCCACTGAGGCGAAGACAGCATCCTCGACTTGGCTGCCCATAGGAAGACAGGCAACTCGTGTCGTCCCGCGGGGTGGCAGGCCAAGACCAGTTCCAGTTCTGCAGCGCCCTGCGGGGAGGTTGACCATAGGGTCAACCACAATGAGTCGCCGAATTGTTCACTTGGGGATGCATCGAGTGCTACGTCGCACGACGTAACAAATTGGCAGCCTGTCAGGGCTGCTTCTGCACTGATTTTTTTGAGTGCGTGGCTTAGGATGATGTTTGAAGAACGCTCGTGTTTACGAAGCGTTGGATAAGCGACTGCAAGAAAGGACTGAGCAGAGTAGTGCTCAAGAATGCGAAGTGCAGATTGGTAATTGAGACCAGGCATACTGTGTATCGGGTAGAGGAGCTGAGAACTGCAAGGCGAAACTTGCAGTGAGGACTGGCTCTTGGTTGGCCTTTATACTAACTGTATAGAACATCTTCTGCTGTGGATTCCTGTAGAAAAAAGAATGGAATGGAAATGACGTAGAGGATGGCTCAGCCGCCCCTACATGCTCAACACTTCAGAGAATAGTCTTACTGTCACGGGAGCCACAGGGTGGATCCTGATAGCCAACTTGGCACGTACTGCCCTGTCCAACTACCCGAACCACATGGAAAAGGAGCCTGCCGCACAGGTGGTACCGTAAGACCAACGTTTGTGTTGCAAGCTTCCACAGCAAAGGAACCAGACGGTAATGCTCAACGCTTGTGTGGTGGGAAATGACTTACGGCAGCTGGCTGTAGAGTAGGTACAAACACCGGGATGAATTTTGGACAGCGTCGCGGTGACTGATTCCATCGGAGAATCGTGGACACCGGCCGGAGGAAATTCCTGCACGGTAGGCCTCAAACACAGCGAGCATAATATAGAATAGTTGAGATGCGGCTAGCGGACGAACGAGGGGAGGTCTGAAATGGAATTCTGTCCATCAACTAAACGCCCGATCTCCTTCCCATCCTGCACCGGGGCACGTCACTACAAAATTCTGGAAACGACAAACTACCTACATCGCCTCGCTTGATGACAGTTGGAATTGATTGAACTTTCCAAGGTTCTTTGCGAAAAACATTGTTAGGAGATTTCCATCTGTCCTCGCCGTCGCGCGCCACTGTGAGACTGCCTCGCATCGGGTGTCACTGCTTACTCTGATCTCTGACCAACGTAGACCAAGACGGCGGACGGCGCTTGAGGCTCAGAACTAAATGTCTTTCTGATCAAATCTTCTACAGCTTGACAATCCTGTCGATGTTCGAATCAGAGGTTGCCATGGCACCATGTCAAGTGTCAACTCACCGGACACCACGGCAAGTTGCTTCCAGGGAGACTTGAAGAGAAGAAGACAAGGAATCTTTCCTCCGCGTCCTTCAGTGTCTTTGCTGCGTCGGGGGAGAACTCAATTTCACGCAATGGCATCGCTGATAAATCGTACAAATGAGAGAGCGATTGATGACAGCCAAGTTAGCACTACGTAAGCTATCATGGGATAGTACGGGCGACACGAACTCGATACAGGATCTATAGTACCATTGTCAGGTTTTGCTTCTAAGTTATTAGGATAGCACATAAGCATAAAGAGAATAACACGACTAGACGTATCATGCAAGGCTAGATGACCCCGGACGGGTGAGAGGAGGACTGAAGTTAGCGGCACGGCGTCCGAAATCGCCATGAATGTCAAGTAAAATCTTCAACGCGTTACGCGCGCGAACTCTTGACATATCCTCTTGTCGCGAGGTAAGTGCGGTCTGCACCTGTGGTGGTTTCTCTTCCCATGGGAACTGCACGTGTAAAGTGGCATCAGTAACCACACATTTTCACCGCCAGTCCTCTTACCGGTAAGTACTGTGAGTGCTTCGTTGAATGATACATTTCCCAAAGACGATGATTTCACGTACCTTGTGTAGATACTCATATGCAAGCAATGTGAAACCAAACTGGGGGCTACTTCGGAGGATGCGTGCTGCACCACCCTTGAACAGCGCCCTGAAGCCCTCTTCTCGATCTGGATATCCAGTCAAGTTTAGTTTCAGCCAATCGGTGTTGAGCTCACATATTTTCACAAATGCATCGGTTACGCCCTTGTAGTGGGATTGGCCTTTGCGAGCCTCTACTTGAAGGCGAGTCTTCACCACATCTGTCTACGTGTCAATAAAAGGAAGAAAAAAAGTGTGTATTTACCTGCTGGAGTCGTCAAGTAGGCTGCTGGCATACCCCTGAGGAAATGCTTTAGATTGAGAAATCACAAAACTGCGCAGACCGACTTACGCAATGCCAGCTGCACCAAGTGTCTCCAAGAATCCGAGTTGTTTGCCATTGTAGCCCTCTTGGAAGACGTCTTTCTTGAGATGCGAGTAGGCTGGGAAGTATATCGCAGAGAATGGGATATCGCGAAGCAAGCATGCAGTGGCTCCCTTATATAAACCCACAAGGCCCAATTGCCGGATGATGTGCACGGCGCCTTTTGGGATTGCACCTTCTACCTTTGCAGCTTCCCCTTGGACCTGCAATCGAATTTTCCTGAAAACAGAGTCAATGCTTATCCAAAGCACCGGTTTATGAGCATACACAATTTCGAGGGGATTTGTGAAAACCTGCTGGGGTCAGAACGGTCAGTTGTGGGCGGTATGGTCGGTACGCACGACTTGGCAGCCACCTGCAGTGCCACCAGCAATTAACTCCCACCCCAACTTGATTCGGCCAGTTTCTGGATCCGTCGCCCGTCCACGTACGAGGTCATTGACGGTCAGTTTAATCGCTTTTTCTGGAGCAACACCCTGTGAACGACATCAGGTGTGTTTTCTTAAAAATGGAGCGAATATCCACACAATCAGTTGAGGGCCAAGCCCGCGGTAAAACCCTAAAAATCCTTCGTTGCGAAGGATCTTTTGAGCACAGTCTAAGCTGTTCTTGTAAAGCATTTGACCGACAACCGTACTCCGTTGATTCTGTATTCTAAGGTCCAAAAGCTGTCAACCAAAGGTGATATCATGAGCATCTCGAGAGCCTTACCGGGTCTAGCAAAGCGAGCTCCAAATCAAGTCACCAACATGCAAAAGCGATGAGACAAACCTTGACTGTCGCTCGATGCTTCAGCACACTCGATTACGCCCACGTAAACGATGAAGTATGCTCACCCATGTCAATAGGATATACAATTGTTGCCCCAAATGCGCCGGCAATACCTACAACCGGCTCAGTAATGTCCGCTTCCAAATGTCACGAAACGTACCTCCTTGGACAAAATTGTATGCGGATTGCAAGAGTTCGTTCAGGAGAGAAGGACGAGGCTCAACCTTTCCTTCCAATTCCTCATATGGGTGTCTCCAGCGAGGATCCAATAATTGCGCAAAGTCCACCAAAGCAAGTCTCTTTTCTCCGTTTCCCCTTCCGGCGAAGTGAAATACGATAGAGGCTTCCATGGGTGTGAAGAGCGAGTAGCGTGACCTTGCAGCGGAATGGTTGAGGAAGTCAGCCTGATCTATTCTACCATCCTTGGACTTGGCAGTTGCCTCGCGTATGATACTGCACGAAGCTTGTTATACTCTTGCCTTCTTGTACAAGTTTAGTCACGTACCGCTCAACCATATCCATTTCTGAGCCGTTCGATGTCAGTGGGGCCAGCAGAATGCGTAAATAACACTCACCTCGCACAACATTATGGAATGCCACCACTTCAGAATATGTTATACGCCCTCCTGGTGTCAGCGTGCACAGTGTAGGTAAGCGTTCCACCACTGCGTCTGATAATTTGTGGCCCGCGAGCTCCTAGTCACAAGAATGAACATTCCGTGCAACCCATAATAGTGCGCACACGTACCAGAATGATTTGTTTGAACTGTTCTGGTTTAATGAAGCCATCCTGATCCGCGTCCAAGTATTTAAAAGCTTGACGAATTCGTTCTCCCTGGAACCCTTTCATTAATTGAGTGAATTCGTTGTCTGTGGAGATCATACTCAGCATCGAAAATATGGAGCCACAGGGTCACTTACATCCGAGCACATGCGTGCCGTTCTTCTTCCCCAAGTACAATTTAATCCAATCACTGCCGGGTAGAGGTAAAAAGTAAAGACATGTTCTCGCACAGAGGTAGCTGACTGACCAGTCAAAGTCAAAAGGTATTGAAGATAAGGCAACATTGGCTGTGAACACACTCTTGAACTCATCGAAAGTGATCGTTCCAGATTTGTCCCTGTACGTAGATAAAAGTCAAACACGGGCGGGAACCCCTTCTCGCATGACTCACACGTCAAAGTACTGAAACGCTATCCAATAATCGGCGTCGGGACGTTTTAAAAGCGTCTCGAAGACTGTGAAGTCGTCCCATGAAACGAGGCCTCGCCTCGAGGTGTCGGCGACGCGGAATAACATGGCAAACTGTCCTCGACCAATTTTAGTCAAGTCGCCACTTGGTGCGATGGCGTTGACAAAGTTTTCGGCGTCAAGAAACCTGCGTTAGACAGATGAACGTTGTGATCATACATTTGACTATATGACGCACTTTTCACCATTGACCACAACCTTTGCATTGGCATCATATACACGCCTCCATCGTTTGAGCTCGCTCTCTGGAACAGAGACGGCACTCCGAACAGTCTTGAGTGCGGTGCCGGTGAAGGACGGCTTGGTTTGTGCTTCGCAATGAATGGAAGGTAAAACAGAAGAGAGCGGCGACATTGCAATCCAAGAAATCAGGCGTCTAGAGACTTCTAAGGGGGTATAATATCTATGGGGGAGGAAATAAAAGTCCAAGGTGCAGCGGGTACTTGAGCGCGTCCTAAGGATAAATATTGATTACATAATCACTGTATTGCCTTCTTCTGCCCAGAATCATTACACAAAAGCTACCTCGCGAGGGAGCCGGAAGCTGATACAGTACATGTCCTTGTTCGGCGCAACCGACCGCACCTTGTGGAATGAAACGTCACTCTCCAGCTTCGCTCCAATCTTTGTCTCCGCCCTCTAGCAAATCCCCGTCACCGCACATGCAACATAGCCAACGCATAGCCACGTACCTGCCTGATGTCAGCCTCAGCCTTGTGCAGTTCCAGTTCACGGGTAAAGCAGTAGCAATGGACCATTGGCATGATGGTATAAACTCCACCCAATCGCCCTTCGACCTCGCCTTGCGGTATTAATATGCCCCGAAACGCGTCCAGGAATTCCAGCGCTGAGTCGGGCAGGTTCATGACGAAGTGCCCGATCTGATTCCGTAGCGACGGGCCCGGTGCACCGGTTGCCTCCGGTTTGGCGTCACTTGACTGCTTCTCACGCAACCGTTTTTGCTGCCTGCTCAACCTCGGGCCTTGATACGAAGGGAACGGATTCTCTAGCACTTGAATCACAGCGTTCCGGATGAAATCACGACCGTCCTCGCAGCTTGAACGGACGGTGTCAGACACCTGGACCGCATCAGTATCGGCAACCCACCCGTGTAAGAGACATACGTGATTAGTGATTATGTTCTTCGTAAGCCAATGCGCGCTGTCCGGGTTCAAGTCATTCGCAAGAACAGCACAACCTTTCTTTCCTGCCGGGATCGCAAAAGGGCCAACACCAGCAAAAACGTCAGCAACAACATCCCCAGGCTTGAATGATTGTACAAGACGATCGTGTTCCGTGTGCAGCCGAGAATTCCAGTAAACTTTGGAAAAATCAAAGATGAATCGACAATCCGACTCGTGCTGCCCGGAAAGGTTAGTGTTACCTGCAGTCATCCAAACAATAGATAGAGATTACATGTTCAACAATGAAATCGGGCTCTCCGGCAAGCACTTCCATTTTGAAGAAGCGAAATTTAGTGTCGATATTTTCGAGCTTGTTCACGACAGTCCTTAACGCAGGGTTTTTCTGGGGTTCTTGTCAATTAAACGTCAGGATTTATCCATGGTGACTTGCATCCAAAATTATTTCCCCTATAAGATGTTTGTAGGGTAAGTACTCTTGATTGAGATTCATATGGGCTTGCGACCAATGATCAACATTTGAATGAAGGTGTGCATGAATACGCCCACCTATGTGTCCGGTGACGGAGAAGCCCGTCGGCGAGCCATCGCAGAGGTCCTCCGGGAGTATGGAGTTTATGATATCATCTACACGTTGGAATGGTCAATCTCGGATCCAAATCAAGCCATATTGCACTTGCCTGCAGTCCAGTAGCTATAATCCAGATCGATCCTGTGCTTCACTAATTCGACACCCTGCTCCTGCAAGAACAAGCGTGTTTCTGGAGTTAACGCAGCTAACTTGCAAGACGAATCAGCGGCTAGCGTGTTGAGTGGTAGCCCGCACCTGCCTCTTCGACTCTCAAAAGAACGACTCTGTGGTTCTGCTCCCCCGAGGGATCCCAGACCACTGTTTTGATCTTTGGCAAATCCATAATATACCTTGCGTCAACAATACGTGAGTCTGGTGCAAGTTAGTAGCCATGAAGGCGACGAACCTCTTCAGGAGCTCAGACTTTAGTATGCTCGTCGTCTTATTAGCTGGCACACGCGCACCAAGTACCTGCAAGGATTTATGGAACGCATCACGGTCCAGTGAATCCCTCATCCACCGATGAATAGGCGGAGACGTGTCCAAGCCGCATTGCATTTGCCGCCTTGTCACAGAACCGATCTGGTGGCCAACGCTTTGAGCAACACTACGCATGAGACAAAAAGGCCAAATGATTGGCACGCACAACATGTCCCTACCACCGCTTGACGTCCTCCGCCATGTCGTCGATGTACACTGTCACCCCACAGACTCGGATATCACCCCGCAGGCGATGGACAACCTCGCCATTACGATTTGTGCCATGTCTTCTCGACCTGCGGACCAATCTCTTGTGCGAGATCTAGCGAATGCATACCCAGACAAGGTAGTTCCATGTTTCGGTCAGTACCTGCACACTGTTCTGCTTGCTGTCCTCTAACCCCACACCAAATCCACAGGCTATCATCCCTGGTTCTCCCATTGGATATCCATAGACCATGGAACCACGAGAGAGGAGCACTATCGGCGGCTCTTTTCACCTACGGCCGAGCACCAGGAGGTGTTCGAGAGGCTGCTCCTCCACCTCCCCGATCCAATACCCCTCTCGGACATCCTCACAGAACTAAGAGTGAACCTCTCTTCCACCCCGCGAGCCATGCTAGGAGAAGTCGGCCTCGATCGCGCTGCCCGGGTTCCCATCGAATACGGAGTCACACCGCGGGAGTTGACTCCATTTACAGTTCCCCTGGAACACCAATTGGCCGTACTCGAGTCCCAAATTGATCTCGCGGTCGAGTTGGGCAGGAACGTCAGCATTCACAGCGTCAAGTCTCCCCAAGCCACAGTCAATCTCCTCAGTCGGATGCAGCAGAAACACGGTTCTGCGTGGCAACACATCAGTGTCGACTTACACAGTTGTGGGTTGAGCGTCGAGACTTGGAAGGCGATAGAGGTATATTGCATTGCCCTCTACGATATGGCCTCTCATTCTACCCAGAGACGTCATTTGAATGTGTACATGTCCTTGTCGACTGTGATTAATAGGCGTTCTGCAAATCATCGAGCTATCATTAAAGCTTGCTCTCCTGGTCGGATCTTGGCTGAATCCGATTATCACCCTGTTGAGGAATGTGCAGAGCGTACTTGGGAAATGGTGCTAACGGTCGCTGAAATAAAGGGATGGGCGATTGAGACAACGTGGACAGAAGACTTGGAAGAGGATGATTGGGGTGCTGTGAGAAGACTGAAACACAATTGGCAGAGGTTCCAAGAGGGACACCACCACCCCCGATGAGCAATCGCTCATACCATGCAATAAATAGCCACGGCGAGTCCGAATTACTGCAAAGAATAGGTATAGCACTAGCGGGACATATAGCTTAAGAGCGACAGTAAGCATACAGCGATCACAACACCAATAATGATTGCGTCTCGTCTCCTACGCGTCTTGATCATGGCCAATATATTATTAATCCCAGGCATCGTATCTATAATGTAAAGGTCAGTGGTGAGAATAGGCAAAATGGAAAGTTCTTACGGATGACGCCTGCCATACGCGTGTTAATGCCTGCCAATGAGCTGCTCTGACGAGAGAATTCGGTCCTCGTCTCGTATGCTTGTCTGAAAGAGGGCTGAGTATTGCATGATGAGAAGAAGCCGCTGCGGCGTACTCTAGAATATCGTCCGTCATTCGATGAGAGCTGTCGATTCGGCCACGTTCAGCCAATAAAGAATCGGAAGCCGAAGATTTGTATGCACTACTAGCTGTCAGAGCACGAGGGGAGCGCGGCAAAAGTAACACACTCTATGTCATTCCGTACCCCAGTGAGTAGGTTCGCCTGTTCGAGAGCATGCTGCACGTTCGCCTGAAGCAAGGTCGCATGTTAAATAAAGGGCACAAGAACGGCATGGATCCAGGTACCTTTGTACGTTGGAATTCTCGTACATAGTCCTGGTAAACTTCACGGTGTCTTTGTATTGTTCTAGCCACAGTCTGCGATGGGGTAAAGTCTGGATTCGTGGATAATGCAAGGAGAGCATCATTTATTTCTCTGAGCTTGGGGCCAAGTGAGCCTTGAGAGGAAATTAGGGTCATTCCTCACCTTCTCCAGCAAGTCTTCCACCTCACTCTGCAGATCTCGCCACCGCTCGTGCGAGCCTGACGACTCGACATCGTCCTGATTCCTGGCTATGGCTGATGCAAGGCGTGCGTAGGAAGTCAGCTTGGAGTCAAAGAGAGACTCGAGCGTTCTGCATTGGCGATGTAGAGAGTCATATGTTGCCATGTCGTGTCAGTGGACGAGTCTCGATCGGGAAATGCCGACCTACCTGCCGAATACTCATTCAGAAGGCAAGGCGATGATAAGGCTGGTCCTTCAGATGGCCGCTAACTGTCACCCAGGAAAACATTTGTTCGGCCCTGGAGACGGGGGTTTGAAGCTCCACAGATGGTGTATTTCACCCTCGAGCGTACGACGTTTTCCCCTTTCACTCACGCGACTCCCAAACAGTTTCCCTGAACATCCAACACCTTTCGATTGGATGACGATGTGCGTATGATCTGTGTACTTGGAATGCAAGTTGCACGTTTGACAGCGATTCCACAAGAAGTGTGCGCCATACACTTACACGGGCATTCTCTTGTCCACTTTCGGTCCTTGCAGATAACGAACCTCGTCGGTAATCCGGTATCAACGGTAAGGTCCAAATGATGAGTCGAGTTCACCGTTCTACCAAACTTGGATGTACAGATTTAAGGAGAAGATAGCAAATGAGCATACAGCTCGTGGAACCCGGGTAGGCTGACTATGACATCATAATGAACTTGAGACCGCTTTGCTTTGTACGAAGGTCTTGTTGACTACCGCGCTTATAACGCAGATGGACCTCGGAAACGTGGCGTGCAATAGATTCGCGGTTTATCCTGCCTGCAGATTTTCTACACCGGCAACCTGACCATCTGCACAATGTGCGATATTTTCGTTTCCCCTTGATACCGTGCGCAACTCGGAGATGCACCGCGACTTCGTTCCGTTTGCTAATCGACTCTCCACATTTAGTACCATCATCTTTGAGCCATTCACAGACCTGTGACGGCGGCAAGTCAGGAGTGTCAGGAGTGCAGCTTGAAACTGGGAAGCGGTCATCCACGGAGGGATGCACATGCATAAAGTTGTCCATCAGTGACGGCACGTGTGAGTTGGACCATGGCTGGGACGACAGATCGGCATTTGCAGCCTAGACGGACGATGTATCATATCAGTAAATGATGCAACCAAAAAAGAAACAAGCTTACCGGATGGGAATATTCTTCAAGTCTGTTGCGGATTGATGAGCTACTGGTGTCAAGGGTAGTGGATGGTTGGCGTTTGGCCGAGATGTTGGTGAGCGTAGGCAGCGTATGAGCGAGCTGGGCGAAACATCTGGTGTATGGAAGAGTCGAGGAGCGGTCATTGTAGAAAGGCCGATAACAGAAACCGAGTTCGTCGCGATTTGGCAGATAATAACCGCTGCGTTGAGTAGGGGCGAAATGCGGCAACGATGAGCTGTACGATGGACGCATCCGAAAACTATGCGAGGTACCAGGCTCTGGTATATTCCTGTTGTAGGAATAGATTGGATTGTGGAGATGTGCCTCGAACAAAGGATTCGTGAGCGGTAAAAATGATGGGCTCGTCTCCGGGGCCGCAAGAAGGTGAGTCCCAATAGCATCGCCAACAGGATAAACCAGTGACTGGCCGTTTAGATGAGACGATGGATCAAGCATATAGTCATCTCTGGATGTGCCACTCGGGTCGTGGGCGGAATAAGGGGCAGGTGCCTTATGATTACCGTGGGTCTGGTCCATCACCGTAGGGGACATATCAGAAAAGATCACGTTGGTCGCGCTCACATGCGAACTTTGGTTATGTGGTCTCCGTATGCTGTAAAGCGCAGTGAGGCGAAAGAAAACGTTTCATTTCATGAATGCGTACTCGCTTAGAGGAGTTCCAAGCATACTGGCATCAGAGTCATAACTGTGTACGGCAATTAGACTGTTGAGTATCCTTAAATTAATGCCACATTACGCTCGGTGCTTTCGTAAGGGGTACATATGATCATTCAAACACTTCCTTGTTTTATGGAAACCTGATGTATCGGTATTGCTAATCGATGAACACCGTGAGGCTGTGGACATAGTATGGTCGGTAGGGCCACTCACATCGTTGGGTATTCCATTGGGTAGTCCGAATAATCGCACAACCTGGACCTGGGTACTTTCATGGGAGTCAAGTTATGTGATACTACGCAGCAGAATGCTCACAGGCGCAGTCCTCGACCCTGAGGGGGAATGATATGGGAAGGTAGGTAGACATCCGGGGGAAACAGTAAGTGCAGTAGTGGAGGGGGGATTTAGTGACCTACCTATCACCATTGGACGGAATGTGTGTCATTTTATGCCCACTCATCACCGATCCAGTGACTCCGGATCGTTTTCTGCAAGAAGCACCACCTTGGAAACATGAAACCGATGCTATACCGATTATGGTGTGTGGCGAGCACCAGTCCGCCAATTCAGTTCATACCTAGGAACATTGTCATATTCGTAACCGGATGCAACGCCCTCGAGAACCCTTACGTGAGGATGACACGAGCCAAAAAGTGTACGCGCCTATTTCTTGTCACCGAGAGGTGTGTTTTAGCGCACCGTGAAGGAGCTGAAGGATGGCGAATAAGAAATGCTATCGATGATGTGAGCCGTATTGTATGGCAACTCGCCTCTTTCAAGGGATGTAGCATCCTACGAGACGACCCCCAGTTCCTGTCTGAGGGCCAATATGGCGGCGTGGAGAACTTTGTCCGATACAAAGGATGCCAAATTAGGATTATAAAAGAAGCGGGGAAGTGTCGATTCTGCAAGATCGGCTAGTCACGTTTTTGGTTGCCCCACCGGAATTTTCCGATGACTGGACGGGTAATTCCGAGTCCCAACAAAAGGTCGGGGAGATCCGAGTCGCTACAGCAAGTGGTGTGCTTCCCGGACCACCTCCCGATCATATATCGGCTACTTCCTGAGTCAGGTTAAGGAATAGTTGCCAGTCTCGTGCCACTGGATCGTTCCGATGGCAGCCTATCATTTAGCCGATTCACATTTGCATTCCCTGTGCAGTCTCTCGGGCCGCAAGCCCGTATCGCTCGGAAATTGCCTCAACCACACGAAAGAGGGAGTTTTGGTATCTGCCCACATGCGCTCGAGAAAGCCTCCGGAAGTATTTCATTGTCATCCTGGCCATTTCGTTGCCGGAATCAATGTGGGCTGGAATCCCAGCTCCCTGGTCAACCGACAACCCGCACTATTCGCTCATGGTCCTACAATTATCACGCCTCGCGACTTGGTGTTCCTGTGAGGGATACCATACATTCGGTTCGGACTGTCCCGAATCCTTGTCGGTTAACACCAATCAACACAGCCTGTTCCACTCCACCGTTGTCCCAAATTTCTCCAGAGCTGCAGCCACTGCTTCCATGTTTCTTAACTCGCGTCCTATCCGTGCAGTTGTCCGAAACGTTCTTGATTTCGCCCCCATCATTTGGGCTTTCTAGTTTTGAACCTCGGACTCCTAGGTTCACAGCTCCATACACATCAAACAGTACTGCATATCGGCCCAGAAAGACACCAGGGATATGATAGATCGGAGGTCGAAAGCAACCGCAGCGGAAAAAAGAAATCCACCACTGATCAGCGCTTCGAAGGCCTTGAATAACATTGATAACAGAAATTGCCACGAGATTGGGAGATGAAGCGTCAGCGGGGCTCTGCAGAGACGTGGGCAGTGAATGGAGTACTTATAGCAAACATGTGGATTGAGTTCACGATGGACGGATTTTCCGGTGAGGATGCCTGGTCCGTGCGGTGCAGAATTCATCACAAGGGCATGACTTTGGGGTGGAACTAAGGCACCGTTAGACACCGCCTGTATCACCGTGCAAGAGGAGCCCGGGCATTCTACCTTCATTGATATACGACACACCTTGATCAGTACAGATGGGTAAAGGTACTCGGAACTATACGGGAGTTTCCGGACAAGGGGAGAATAAGTAGTGCGCACGCTAACTGGGAGAAGAAGGCGAAATGGTACATCTGAATCACCATCAGCCATGCGTTGAGTGAATGGTGGCGGAAGGATGCCTTCCCTTGCAAGAAACGGTCGAGGGTGGGACATAGGGGGGTTGGATATGGCCCATCCCGTATGTCGGAAAAAACCTTGAGGCCATAACATGTCGGAAATTTGTATTTCGTAATTCAATAGATTGCAAGGCACTACAATGTCAAAATAGAAATATTATTTGTAATAAAAAAGCTTTTGATTGCAATCGGCCTTTCAATGGGTCTTGCAATGCCTT
>JBBPUG010000065.1:0-57652 GCA_038094535.1 Tubosaeta aff. alveolata
CAGGTCCTAGAATGAAATAGATGGGATAACACATGATGATTTGAGGGGTGATGGGATATCCCAAAGCTTGATGGACAAACCCATGGAAAAATGACCACTTAGGTAAATAGTTGACCTACATTTAATATACCTAACAGGTCCCCTTTTAGGGGGTGACTGAAGTGGGCTGGTCGCCGTTGATCCAATACTTGCGCTCCTCCCATGAGGCAAAACAGGGCACTGAATCCGGGCACTGGAGTAGGGGAGACTGGGACAGGCCCTGGGAGGCTAGCAGGGAAACCCAGAAGGCGTGCGGGTGGAAGGACACTGACTACCTATGACAACCGACGCTACAACCTACTGCACATGGGCTCCTGACACCACACTCGCTCTCCACCTAGCCCGATCCCCCTGCCACAGCACACAAGATCTACTGCGTTCAGAGACCTTGTCACCCCATATGCAGATAGAACACATCTAGTACGTGGCCTAGAAGTCACTCGAGGCACCTGTGGACTTTACTCTTGTTTAGAACATTGAATGATCGCCTGTCTCTTGAGTAGATCATGTTCACATCTCACAAACAGATCAATGTGGTCATTGTGAAGTGAAATTCGAGGCGGCCGTATCGCCATTTCAACATGTGAGAACATAGATGTCGGTTCATCAATTAGTGATCTTTTGTTCACAAAAATGGAATGCAATTTGGATATGCGTGCCAGGGCCAAGGTGATTCCACTCATAAGCTATGGTCTTTGATGGTGGTAATGGTCTTGAAGGTATTGATTGAACTCTAACCCAGTTTTCTAGTTAGTTTTTTTTCTGGGCTGCATCTCCATCCAAGGAAAGAACAACTTTAAACCGTGAATAACTCTGGTGTGTATAACTACATTAATGACCTAAAAAAGCATCCCCTACTACTGTCTGCTACCAGAACGAGTGGCTTCCAATTTTGTCCACAATGCGATCACTTAAAAGTTCATCCCAATTACAGGGCAGATGTAAAGAACGTGTGCTTCTTTATTTCATATCCGTCGCTACTTTGCAATGGAAGGCGAAGATGTTTTGCCCATCTCGAGTCACATGGCGGACATGAACCAGTTTTGAGGGCCCGGCCCATTGATTTTCAAGCAGCTCGCTGTTTCAACCTAACTCAGGCTGGTAATACGGAGTTGCAGCTAGGTAAACCAGGTGCCACAAATTCCAGAAGCGTCTACTCAGATGATCGGCGAGGTTGTACTAGTGAGCTGGATGCCAACCCGCCTCTACCTGTATGACGTCCCACAAACTGGCTTGAAACACGTCGAGGGGGGCCGGTGGTATGTAGTTACGACCTAATTTGCGCTGCACTTCAAGCTCCCCAATCAGCTGAATGGTGAGCTCTGAAAGCGTATAAATACTGGCTTTGTCTTTCCATTGAATACACCTCAACCCATCCCCATCTAGTACTCAATTATGACTACTCCCATTGCCAACGGAACCTATAACATCCGTAATGTTCAGTACCCAGGTTCCTTTGTGAACCTTACTCGTGGCCTCCCGAACGTGTCAATTAACAGTTGGCCAACCCATAACTCCACCAACCAGCAGGTATGTGCAAATAAGTTTCAGTTGTTGAGTCACTGATGAGTCACTCACTGTCAAGAACATCAGGAACAACCAGATCACCATCGAGAACGTCACTGCCTGTGGCTACTACGCGAGTACATACACATACACTAGGGTATGTTTGCTCAGTATATCGAAATAGGGGCTGACTCGGATGACTGAATAGGCTGCTCCAGTCTTCGGTTCTCAAAACCCAACCTACTGGACTGTTGAAGAAGTCTCTGATGGCGTATACATGTCCATTGTTCGCTCTCTCTCATTTCTTGATTGACACCATATCCCTCTACAGCCTAAATGCTGAGGGTTTTCAGTTGGCTCTCACTCAAGATGGCAAGCTTGCGACAGTGAGATGCATCCTGCCATGTTTTTGCTGGCCCAGACCTTATACACATTACAGATCCTCCTCGGACCGCTCTATGACAATTCGCCCACACAAGAACAGCAGTGGACATTTGAGCATGTAAACTGAACACCTCTCCCAACCAACTCTTCAAGCTGTTCAAATGCTTTTTCTTGCCTTCTTCCTTACTGTGCAAAACAACAAGAAAATAATCTTTAAAAGTTTCGTTGAATGTAGGATGTTGTAGCAGAATCATTTTGTGCCTGACAAATGGAACATGGTTAGGTGTTGTGTGATCAACTAGCCTCAATGAACATAAATCCTGATCGCACAGTATAGCAAGGGCAGCAAATGCATATTTTAACGTATTGCATTGAACCTTCTACAAGTAAAGTGTTGACCGGTCCCTGGCATGAAGTTAAGTAACTAAGTGGTGGATAATATGCATTATACCAGGATGTACTCTCTCTAACGTTGACACTGGTGCATGGTTGGAATGATTACCTGCTCTAGATTTGAAAAGGGAGAAAGCTACTATATATCTAGAATTGTGCAAGTCTGTGCATTCTAGTAGTACACGTGCATAACATATACTAGTACATTTTTTTATGTAATTGACTACTCCAACTTTATCCACATGCGCACACAACCAAGCATATATGGTAGACTCCCTTGTAACCCATACCCCGCCCAAAAGTATAGGTTATCCTGTCCTGACTCCTGCTGTGTTAGGTGGACAATGTGGGTTCCCACTCGATGTGTCCCCAATAGAAAATGCTGGAACTGCTGGCACGAATGCAGACGTATTTTCCGGTGCTATGTACGGGACTGCCATTACTAAACCAAGGAAGAATAAGACCCACGAATAATCTGGTCCGGACTATAAGGCTAGTTTGATAAGCCTTCGTTGCCCTTCCATGTCTGGATATACAGCGTAGTGAGTGGAGTGGATGATAAACAAACATCACAGGAATGGGAAAATTATTGGAACGGATTGCGAGTGATATAACCCATTCTAATCCATTCTGAAGCGAAAATTTGTCCGTTAGAATCCGTTATATTCCTATATAACTCCTTGTGACGCTAAGCCCGCACCAGTGATGAAGGGCTTTCACATACCCAGTTTTGGTCAATTCATGGGTATTGCCAGCGCAGCTCAAGTTTCCGGATTAGCCGAAAGGTAGGCTTTGAAAACGCATAAATACAGGCAGAGTCTGTCGAGTTGATCAACTCCTATAGTATTCGACAATGGCTCCTCCCGCTGACGGCACGTACAATATCTACAACGTTCAATACGCCAACTCTGTCGTCGATCTTGCTCTTGGATTGCCGAATGCGACGATTGCTAGCTGGCAGCCTACGTCCTCTACCAACCTGCAGGTGGGTGCTGGGAGTCTGCAGTCGTGCTGATAGTTACCTGGCCCTCACTGGATTGGCAGTGGATCGTCAGGAATAACGGAAACAACCAAATTACCCTCGAGAATGCCACTACTCGTGGATACTATGCGAGCACGTTCCTTTATTCCCAGGTACATTTAGGAGGAGACCATCGATGTTGCGGAATCACCAACTAACTGGTTGTCGTGCCAAACAGGGGCCCCCATCTTCGCTTCTCAAAACCCAACCTTCTGGACTGCTCAAGAAGTTGCTCACAATACATTCAAGTTTGGCTTCCGCGTCTCTTTCCCGTCGTTTTGTCTTGACTGAGATTATGTTCTCTCAGTATCGTAGCCAACGGTCTTGAGTGGGAGCTCACTCAACCTGGCAATCGTGTGTCGGTAAGATGCTTTCTGCTGCATCAACATGCAGACTCCTCACATATCTGGAACAGATTTTGCTCGGGCAGCTCATTGCAGGTGTGCCCGCTCAACAGCGGCAGTGGAAGTTCGTGCGCATCGGAAACTGAAAGAGGCCCCTTCGCCGACTATCCGGCCCTTCAAGTTGTTCGTATGTTCTTGTAGCCCCAAAAAGGCCAAAAAAAAAACCCCGAAAAAAAAGGTTTAGTGTATGTACAATATATCGTGGCTGAGATGTTCAGATCTTCAGACATTGGAGTTTTGGGTTGATACTAAATGTGTTTGTGTTTGATGAAGAGTATCCAGAGAGCCTGAGTTTGTTGGCCAACTCCGTGGTTTCAGCGCTCAAGTCTGCGGTGGACTCTATCGTGCCAGCTAGTAAGCATCCTATTTCGATGAATATACGGCGATCTCTCCGTCTGGATGCAAGCAATACAACCCGGTCGGAGCGGCAAAGAAACTTGGCGACCCATACCCACCTGGACCTCCTTTGAGAGCACTTGGTGATCAATAAATACATATACCAACGAGTCAGCGACCCTCGAAGCAAAGCCAGAACCACGAAACGTCTTTATTCACCAGTGCCAGCACCGTGCCGGGTCTCACCATCTAACACGTCCTTGACCTCGTCTGCCAAACATACCTCAAACATGCCTGCCACACGCAAATCGTGCAACGTCGGGTCCGCAACCTGGCGCATGCACCCGTGGAGGACGTCTGAGTGGGACTCTAGCCACAACGTCTCCAACACGCCCAGCTCAGAGAGCGGTGAGGTTGTCGAGGGACGAAGCCCGACCATCCACACGGCAAGGAGAAAGAGGACTAGGGACGCCGCGGAGGCGACCACAACCTGTACTTTACCTGAGTCTATGCGGGTGTCGGGGGTCAAGCAGACTCACAGGTATCCTGTTGACCTGCATAGTAGTATTCGCGTTGTCAGTATACACACCAACATCCACGACGACGAGAGACCTACATTGAGTCTGCGCATGACGACAAGGTCCGTCACGACGCTTTCACCAGACCCATACGCAGGCCCGTAACTGCCGTTGGTATGACCAGCTGGATACAATTCAGTCAGCGAGGTTAGGGATGTCCATTATAGACGTCACGCACCCGCCCAAACATACTGCGTCGCAATCTGCGAGATGGCGTCCTCCAGCTGAGAGGGCCAGAGTGTCACCGAAGGATCCGCACTCGACTGCGTCAGAGACGCAATATTGTTGGCAGTCAGGTTGAGACCAACCAGCGACATCGTATACCTTGTGGGCATCAAGCATTGCTGGCACAGGCAACTGAGGACCTACGCATCCATTCTGGTAAACACGCCAGTCGTACCCATGGCTGCCATCGCATTGGCATTGCTGAGCGCGCTCGATATCTGTCAAGGATCTCAGTGCGTGCCAAGCATTATCAACATACGGAGGGTACCTCACTACCGAGTGCCCCCATACTCCCGACAGGCGACCAGATAGACCATAACCGTCGCGGCGCTTCGGCAGACTGTATCATGTCCGTGCCGGCGAGGAAATCGTTTTGAACGTCCAGGATGCCCACCGTCGTGGTCGCATTGAGCGAACATGCCACAACGTATGCTGTTGTATTTGAAGAAGTCACATTTCCACCTGTATACAATGTTAAGCGGGTCATCCACCTTCTCAAATGTTCTTTCCAAACCTGGTGGAGTGTACTTCCAAACAGTACTCACATTCCCAACCTCCGTCAGGGATGGGTCCACCTCAAGCGCGGTCGTGACCAAGTATAAGAGGTAATTGTCGCATTTCGAACACTAGTGAAGACATGAGCGGGCGCGCCATAATCATGCCAACGCGAAGATATCCAAACCGTCGAGGAAGCGTTGGTCCCATTGAGCGTGAGTTCACTGTGGAAAAACGAGATCGTGTCCTTCCCTGTATCCCCGTCAGAATTCCATCGCGAACGCCAACATCCTCGGGGACTCACAAATATTTGGGGTGTAGAGAGTAACGACCCCCAGTGTGGGTATGGTCGCGTTCATGATACCCGAATCGTGCGAGACGTTGAAAAGTAAACCACAGTTGGCGCGAATGGTGGTCGCATTGACGGTCGCGTTGACGGACTTTGAGTCCACCGTCGGAACGTCGTACACCGTACCATTGACCAGGCCCTTGGTAGAAAGACTAGGAAGCTGGTCGAGCGGAACGATCGGGGAGAGAGCGTTCCAGTTATACGTAGCATTCCCGAACGAAGCTGGCCACGCTAACGCCGACACTCCCGTATGATTTATGCTGCTGTTAAACACTTCAAATTGCATCACGGTTGCTGATGTAATATGGAGGACGGATACGCAGAGATAGTATGTCGCGATTGTGAGAGTGGTGTAGAGCGACGCGGTGACCTTGCCTTGTTGCAAAACTCCAATAAACGCGGAACCGATACCTGTCCATGCCTGCGAGAGGTCGTGCACGTTGGTTATACTCTGCGTCCCTGCAATGGCCCGAGATACTGCAAGCCGCTGGGTGAGGAAAACTAATATGAGAGTATACACCTTAGATGAATCGGTCAGCATGGCACTGACTATTGGATCCGTCAATGAACTTACGACATAGAATGACTGCAGAGATGCTACCAATGCCACGGTCGATACACCGTTGATCGACTGAAGGACAACACGATGTTCAGGATGATGTATCAGTAGCAGCAACAGCGCGACATGCAGAAGTACGAAGAGTCCATGCAACCGATAGCACCAATGATATCCATGCGCTGGCCAACGCACGCTTTGTCGGTTTTGGGGCATACTCGTCCATGCTGTAAGGAATTACAAGCCATGCGTAATAAGATCAAAGAGTCAGCAATACCATGCATTGGATCCTCGAATCCCATACCGGTACCAAGTTCTGGATTCAGTAGTGGCATCGCTTCGTCGGTGGTTCCACTTCCAGTCTCGTGAGCAAGCATACTCTTCGTAAGGAGTACATCAAACATGCCCGCAGACCGCAGCTCCTTCGATGACGGCCAGCCAAGCGCATTCAGGTATTTACGAAGAGCAATGAGGTGTGCCCCGACCCAAAGCATTTCCAACACAGAGGTACCCTTAACCAAGGGATAGTCCTTTTTGGTATTCGATGGAACACCAAGCATGAGGAGAGCAGTCACGAGGAGAATGAAAGATGTGCTCAGAGTGAATATAACCTGATCCACAAATTGCCTTGAGAACCAAGAGACAAACCTCGGGCCGAAAAAGACGTACCGGAATGGTATTGATCTAGAACATAACATGGAAGTGGTTGTAGGTGTGCATGAAAGTGGAAGCTCACCTTCAATCTCCATCCGGGTACCTCCTCCGTAATGCGAGCGAGGTTCTCTGTCGAGGCGAACCCTCCATCTTCTTCGCTAAATTGGCTGGCTGTATAAGTAGCTAACAAAGCTGCTGGCGACAAAGGATCAAGTTAGCTCACCTATCCACATCAATTGGGCAGCCATCTGGGATAGTGCATTCTCGAATTGGTAAGGTGTCAGAGTTAGGGAAGATGTGTTTGTGGCCGTGCTATTTGACTGGCTTATTCCTAGCAGCGTCATGAGATAGCTAGACGAACAATCAATCAAATAGTCAATCCAAAGAGGCACGACGTACGGGTCCAAAGAACAGATCTCGTTACATGAGGTGGTCCAATATGCCGATGTCACCTACGTTTCAACATCAACAAGATACGCCCCGGAATATAAACGAAAATGTACAATCGAATCAAGTGTTCCAGAGGAATTTTCGTCGTACGTCCACAAGGACCAAGCTTGTGAGGGTGAATCTGGTTGCTCTATCGTCGAGACCAGATTCCCACTCTGAAAGTCCAAGTCGGAGGTGTAGTTGGACACCTCCAGAGAGCAAGCCACGATGTACACTGTTGTAGACGTATTGGGATATTGAGAATCTGAAGGACGTTCGATGAGAGCAAGATGGTGTCAAAAGAAACCCAATGCTGACCTCTAACAAAATCATTCCAGAGAATGTCGAGGCTGACGTTGTGGCCTATCGAACTGTTCACCAGCATGGAAGTAGAAACCATGTAAACCAACGTATTGTTATCAACCTGTAGACGATCAGCCAATGGTATGTGGTGTATACATAACGCTGACTTGCATGGGATACAGGAAATGACACCTGGTTCGGCGCTGTGTTAACGTGGTCATTAATTGTGCATGCAGCCGATATTATCACAATCAATCCCTTACTCATATAAGTTGGGTACACATTAAAGATTGCTGAACCAACACCGTTCATGTCCACGATCATGGAGTCGTGGTTGATCGTAGACGAAAGGATCTGAAGCAACCCACAGTTCGCACGTATGGTGTGTGCATTCACAGAAGCGTTGATCATCTGCGATGTCCTGTTGAAAGTATCATAGAGTGTGTTTTTTGATAGACCATCCGTGGACAGCCCTGGAAAACTGGACAAGAAAGACAACAATTCGCCCACGGTCCTTGTGTTGAGTGAGGACAGGCTAGCGGAGGCGCTGGGCCATGTTGAGTTTGCTGGAATATCAATCGTCACGATGGATGTGTATGGCACAAATTCCATGACCGTCGGGGCTGCCACATGCAGAATGAATACGCATGCGAGGTACAAGAAGATCAAGAGAGCTCCCCATGTTGAGGCAGCAACGTTTGTTTGTCGCCATAACGTGATCGTGGCAGCACCTAGCCCAGCCCAGGCACCGGAAATGTCGTGGACAGCAGTGAGTTTCCGGGGATGCAACAGAAAACTGGAAAGAGCGAGTCGTTGGGTCAAAAAAACCAGCAACGCCGCATACAGCTAAGAATTCTGTGAGACGTGGGTCTGGTATCAAGAATATTACATACGGTATAGAATGCTTGTAGAAAAGCGCTCAGTCCAATGGTAAGGGTACTGTTCTCGAGTGCGATGGTAATACTGCGTTCGGGATGGTGCCATAGCATCGCAAGGAGCGTAGCCTGGTTAATAAATAAGAGAGCATGAAGGGCATGACACCAATAGTAGAGCGCGACTGTGGAGGCAGACCGTTTGGTATATGGTTCGTCAACTTTGCCATGAAGAAAGACCGGGGAAGAGTGGGATTCCATCCCCTCAGTTGACTGGAACTGCAAGGGAGGAGACATACTGAAACAACGACATTCGGCGTACTCATGGGCATTTAATCTCTCTTCTGGCGGGCCATCCGCGATTCGCTGATTTTGGGACACTGATTGACACAACCATTATGGCAATGTGACAGCGAGGTAACAGCATGCTACTTACAGTAAGGTACAGTCACATTAGCCGGACGTTTTTGGTCGTGGCCTCGGAATACTCCGATGACCAAGTATTCCGAGGCCCCAAGGGGGATGACCAAAAACGTCTGGTTATCTGGTTATGAGACTACTGCAGTCACATCACGGTGACTCAACGGCAACGACGTGGCGCGGCCCTACGCTCACCACCACCCTACTACTACGAGGAGGAGGACAGGAGAGTACCAGCACGCATACCCCTACCATAATGCCGTGGACGAGAAGAGGAAGCACATCGGCGCACTGAAGATGACGACGATGACGAGGGCATCATGATGGACGCATAACGGCGCAACCACAACCACTGCGCCGACAATGGCACGGCGCGCCTACCCATTACGAGGAGGACGAGGCTAAGAGGGCGCAAAGGTCCACCCGCCGCCACTACTGGCACCACTACGCGCCCATGACGAGGATGAGGGTACGCTACGACAACCACTGCATCGACGACGAAATGGCGTGCGCCACGACCGCGATGCGCAACGGCACTCCACCTCCACAGCTGTCATATAGTCCGCAAGGTTGGAGATAGCTTCTTGGGACTGAAAACCTTGAGTATCGCCGAACCATGTTAACTCTCCCAGCATCATGTGGGCCTGCGTTGCCAAGGGATGACCGCCATTGTGGTGATTTATTCGCGGATCTGAGAATAATATTGTTGAAACGACGTCGCTCGCTTAGCACTACAACCACTTTGAAAGGCGGTAGCCCATTAGATGGTAACATGACAGGACCGCATGCTGAAAGAGCCAACGAGCTCAACTAAGGCTACGTCGGTTAACGGGCCAAGAGAGCGGGACCGTAGAGAATTTAATACAGTCTCCTTTCTCGGAGAGTTGGGGAAATTCCTTTCCATGCACTAGCAATTCCCACCATACAAGAGTCCACGAAACACACCGCCCCGTGACCGCGGTAATAGGTCAACAACAACACCAACCAGATTCCAGTGGTCCGCGAAGAACAAGACGCCGCCAGCGTAGAGCGACGTCGCTGAGCGCTGCCCTCACTCAAGTTCGAACCTGAATCAGAATCATTTCACTCAGCAATTCCAGCATCACGCCTGGTCTCCTCATCCAACACTGGCCCGACCTCATCTACCAGACACAGCTGGAACATGCCTGCGACCCGCAAATTGTCTAGGGTAGGGTCCGTAACCAGACGCATGCGCGCGTGGAGGACATCCGAGCGAGCCTCCACCCAGAGCGTTTCTAACACACCCAACTCGGAAAGCGGTGAGGATCTTGATGGACTGATACCGATCATGTACACGGCAAGGACGAAAAGAATCAGTGACGCCGCAAACGCGATCACGGCCTGTGTCTTGGCATTGAGACATCAAGGCTACTTCCGATGCTGATCAGACTTACCGGTATCGTGTTGATCTATGTAGCATTCGCACGGTCAACATCACATGCCAGTGTCAGCGACGACAATGAAACACCTACGTTAAGTCTTCGCATGACGACGAGGTCTGTCACGACGCTCTCCCCAGACCCATATGTTGGTCCAAAATCGCCATTGGTATGACCAGCTAGAACGATTTGGTCAGCTGAGCCACAGGCCACCACCGTGGACGTCACCCACCCACCCAAACATACTGCGCCGCGACTTGAGATACCGCGTCCTCAAACTGAGAAGGGCTGAGCGTCACAGAAGGGTCCACACTCGACTGCGTCGCAGCCGCAGCGCTGTTTTCAGTAAAGTTGATACCCAACAGTGTCATTGTATACCTTGTGGCCGTCAAGTACTGCTCGCACAGGCAACCGGGGGCTTACACATCCATGGTGGTAATCGGAGGGTACATGACCACGGAACTAATCCCGTTGGCAACGTTGAGAGCGCTCGATATCTAGCAAGGGTTTTAGCGCGTGTCGAGTGTCAAGCGCGACGAACGTACCTCGTTGCCGAGGGACGGCATACTTCCGATGGGCGACCAAACGGACCATGGCTGTGGCGACGCCTCCGCAGACTGTACCAGACCTGTACTGACGAGGACGTCGTTTTGAGCATCCAAGATGCCGACCGTCGTGGTCGCATTGAGCGAACATGCCACGATATACGCGGTCGTATTATTCGAATAGGTTTCGTTTCCTCCTGTCCACAATGTGAGACGACCATCGTCCAATTCAAATATCGTTTCCAGACCTGGTGGTGTGTAATGCCAGATTGTATTCACACTCACGTTGACTGCCTCCTTCTGGGAATCGTCCACTTCGAGCGCAGTTGTTACCCAATATAGAAGGTAATTGTCGCATTCCGAACACTGATGGAAACATGAGAGTGCCCGTGACAATCAGAGATTATCCAACCAGTAAAGACATGTTGCTTCCGTTACGCAAGAATAGGGTGCCCAAAAACTGGATCGTGTCCTTCCCTATTCCCCAGCTCAGTGCTTTATGATTTAATCTGAGACAAGAGAACTCACAAACTTGCGGCATAGGATTAACACCGATGGGTCCCAAAGCAGGGTCAGTCAAATTGGTGAAACCCAGATCATCAGAGAGGCCAGGGAGTAAACCGCAATTGGCATGGACAGTGGTCGCATTCACGGAGGCCGAGTCCACCGTGGGCGTATCATACACCGTACTGTTCGTCAAGCCCTTGGCAGGATAATTGGGAAGCTGGGCGAGCGGAACAACCTGGTCAAGCGCGCTCCAATCGTATCCGGTTTGTCCTGAAGATGGCCATGCCAAGGTTGATTGTGTAGTGTGATTCATGCTGTTTTCAAACACTTCGAACTGCATTATGGTCGTTGATGTGACGTGGAGGACGGATACACAGAGATAGTACGTCATTATCGCGAGGGTCGTGCGGAGGGATGCAGTAACCTTGACTTGTTGCCATACTCCGACCAATGCAGAACCGATACCCGTCCATGCTTGACATAGGTCATGGATGCTGGTTAGATTGTGTGTGTGCGTCATGGCATGAGAGACTGCGAGCCTCTGGGTGAGGAAAACCAATATTACGGTATATACCTTAGATGAACCAGTCAATATCATTGATTGTAAGTTGTTGTAGTTGTTAAACTCACGACATAGAAGAACTGTAGCGACAATGTCAATCCAGTGGTGGGTACTTCGCTGCCCGACCGAACGACAACACGGTGTTCCGGATGACCCATCAGTAACAGCAAAAACACAGCATGAGGTAGAACAAAGAATCCGTGTAGCAGATAACACCAGAGACGTTGAGATTTAACAAGTGACAGAGCACGCAGTGGCCACCGCACAGTCTGTCGAACCTTCGTCGTAGGAGTCCATGCTACAAACTTATCGTGAGTCATGCTTGATATAATTCAAAGAGGTTCGGTGGTACCATGCGCCGCACCCTCGAACTCCATGTCAGTCCCGAATTCCAAATTCAACAGTGGTGCTACTTCGGTGACGGTTCCACCCTCCTTGGCGAGCTCACCCTTTGCGAGACATACATCAAACATACCTATAGACCGCAGTACTTTGTTTGACGGAGAGTCAGTGGTACTCAGGCGTTCACGGAGAGCACTAAAGTGAGCTCCAACCCAATGCATCTCCAATACGGTGGTGCCCTTGACCGAGGGCGCCTCCTGTTTGGTGTTCGATGGAACGCCGAGCATGAAGAATACTGTCACGAGGAGGATTAGGGACGTGCTCAGTGTGAGAATGACCTGCTCCGAAAATGCCTTGATCACCAGGAGAGAATTTGCTGGCGAAAAACGACGTACTGGAGTGGTGTTGATCTATAACGAAATGACGAGGGTTGCAGAACATGCACAAGATTAGACTCACGTTCAACCTCCATCTCTGCGCTTGCTCCGTAACTCCGGCGAGGCTCTCCGTCGCCGTAAATCCTCCTTGTTCTTCAGTCATTTGACCAGCTGGGAAATTTATGCAATGAAACAGACCACAATAAAGGACAAAAGCGACATACCTATCCATATCAATTGGGCAGCCATCTGAGATAATGCATTCTCGAGTTGGTATGGCGATAGAGTGATGGAAGTCGTGTCCGATGCTGTATGGTTCAATTGTCTTATTCCCAACAACGTCATCAGATGGCCAGGCAAAGAATCAGTCAAGTAGTCGATCCCAAGAAACAGGAATACGCGTCCAGAGTGTCATTCCCATAGCAGATATCAACACATTGAGTGTTCTGATGTGCCGAGGATACCTTCCGTCTCCACGTGAATAAGATACTCCCGCAAAGGGAACGCCGTACCATCAAATCAAGCTGCGTCCCCAGAGAACTTTCATGGGGTGTCCACAAAGACCAGGCTTGTGACGGTGGGTCTGACTGATCCACTGTCGACTCCAGGGTCCCGCTTTGAACGTCTAGGTTGGACGTGTGATTCGACACATCTAATGCACATGCTACGATATATACCGTCGCCGATGTGTTATGATTGGGTGAATCTGAGGCAAGGCTGAATGAGAGCAGATAATTCCAAAAGAAAAACGACATTGACCTGGAACAAGGACTTGGTCCCAGACAATATCGGCGCTAATATTTTGTCCTATAGAACCGTTTACTTGCATGGCGGTGGACGCCATATAAGTCAATGCGTTGTTCTGAAGCTGCAGGTTGTCAGTGAGTAGATGACGGAGCCGTGGCTCCACCTACTTCATAGAGAAACAACACCTCATTTGGCGCTGTTCAACGTCATGCTTTTTTAATGTATGCAGAAATTGCACAAGCAATCACTTACTTAAAGAAAGTGCGTTCACCGCCAAGGTCACTTGTCCGACGCCGCTTGTTGATGCATTGACATACACAATGTCGTCTCCGCCAATAGCGTACGAAACGTTTTGAAGAAGCCCACAATTTGCACGTATAGTATGCGCATTTACAGTTGCATTAATCATCTGCGGCGTCTTGTCAAAGGTGTCGTAGAGCGTGCTGTGCGACAGACCGTCTGTGGACAGCCGCGACAAGACGGAAATGAAGGATAACAGGTCACCTGCAGTCCCTATATTGAGCGAGGAGAGGTTGACGGACGAACTAGGCCATGTCGAATTGGCCGGGACATCTATCATCACGTTCGCCGTGTAGGGTTCGAATTCCATGACGGTCGGGGACGCCACGTGCAGAACGGATATGCACAAAAGGTACAAAAAGGTCAAAAGAGTTGCTCCTGTTGACGCAGCGACGTTCGTTTGTCGCCATAGCCCGGTTACTGCAGCCCCAAGCCCAGCCCAGGCACCGGAAACGTCGTGAATGGCGGTGAGTTTCTGTGGACGCGACAGAAAACCGGACAAGGCGAGCCGTTGGGTCAGAAAGATGAGCAACGCTGTATACAGCTAAGGGTCTTGTGAGAAATGAGCATGGCGTCAAGGGTACACATACGGTGTAGAATGCTTGTAGAAAGGCACTGAGTCCGATGGTGAGGGTGCTATTTTCGAGCGCAAGGGTCACGTTGCGTTCTGGATGGCTCCACAGCATTGCGAGGAGGATGACTTGAAGAATAAACAAGACAGCATGAAGGGCATAACACCAATAGTAGTATGGTGAGACGACGGCAGTAGGTTCGTCGCTCTTTTTGTAGAGAGAGGATTCCAAGCTTCCGTTAGACATGATGAGACAACGACGGGGATTCGACGTACATATGGGCGTTCAATTGCGTCTTTAGAGTGTTCTGTAAAGTCATGGATACACACGAGGTCTTTGTTCCAGTTTCCAAATCGAGACGTCGGCGCTGATCGATGATCAACGGATTCAAGTCGGACGTTTCAACTGTGCACAAAGTAAGTAACTGTCACTCATTGTCTCGCTTGCTCACAAAGTACCGGTGTAGCCAACATGTCCAAGAGTCTGAGCCAACATGTAGATGTTCAATTCGGATCTAATAGTTACAGTCTAACGTGACCCGGTGCACCAACCAATCCCACACACCCAAACCCACACTTAGACGCGCAAACGTGGATATCACATTACACACCCAGCAATGTCGACCTGCCGTGCAGGAAGAATTCGGACCAATCCTCCCTGCACCTCAGGCCGTGACTTGGCGGCACTGGCAACCTCAGAGCCAAGGCGCCACCCTGGCCACAGTTAAGATTTTGGGAGTACCCTTGTTGGGGTCTGCGGTGCTAATTTGGTACTAGGTGGCGGATCTTATTGTGTTGTGCCGACCGAGTTCAATGCCTGGGTAGGCCTGAGTCGGCAGGTTATTGGTATGTTCCTCGTCTCGAGAGGCTCTCTAGCACGGAAGGATTGATAGGCGCTTGCCGCCTGGGTGATAGGTCATCGATCATCCTGTGTTCGTCTCGAGGTTGGCTAAGTACGTGCGCGAGTAACTTCCTGCATGTTGGGCACCGCCAGGAAACGTGGCTATGCGACCTCTGTGATGGCCCGCATGCCAAATACAACTTCAGAGTCAAACGCGCATGCGACCCTACTTTTGAACCCGAATAAAGGCCGCCGTCACTCAGCAATTTCAAACGCCAGGCTCGATCTCTTCATTCAACACCGACTCACCTCGTCCCCCAAACACACCTGAAACATGCCTGCAACCCGCAAATTGTGCAGGGTCGGATCCACAACCTGGCGCATGTGCGCATGGAGGACGTCCGAATGCGCCCCCAACTACAGCGTTTCCAGCACGCACAGCTCTGAGAGTGGGAAGGGTATTGATGGCCTGAGGCAGACCATATATGCGGCAAGGACAAAGAGGACCAGCGAAGCTGCGGATGCAATCACAACCTGTGTCTTTGTTTTGAGACATCATGGTCCCGTCTACCACCTGAGCTGACAGGTATCATGGTGATCTATGTAGCAGACACTTTGTTAATGCCACATGTCAATGGCAATGATGAAAACTTACATCGAGTCTTTGCATGACAATGAGATCTGTCACAATGCCTCCCTAGACCCATTACTGGTGTGACTAGCTATGACAATCCAGTTAGCCAAGCTGCATGCTACATAAGTGTCACTCACACCCACACATACTGCGCGGCGATCTGAGAAATGACGTCCTCGAACTGAGAGTGTGTGTGCGTCACAGAAGGATCCGCACTTGACTGCGTCAGAGACGTAAGATTGTTCGCGGTGAAGTTGATTCCAAACAACGACATTGTATACCTTGCGCTCGTTAAGCACCTCCCGCACAAGCAACTAGGGACTTACGGATTCGTGACGGTAAATAGCGGATATGTAGTGGTGTTGGTTTCTAGACGATTGGCATTCACAAGCGCGCTCGATATCTAACATTGACAGTAATCCGTGCCAGAGTTGATAAGCGCGGCGGACACACCTCCACGTCATTGAAGTGATGGCGCACTGGGTGACCAGATGAACCATAATCGCTGCGAGGCATTTGCTGAACTATGAGAATGTCATACACTGTGCTGTTCGCCAAGCCCTTGGGCAAAGGTGGCCACGCTAACATCGTCTCTGCAGTGTGATTTCTGCTGACATCAAACACCTCAAACTGCATCACGGTCGATGGATGTGATGTGGAGGACGGATATGCAGAGATGATATGTCGTGATTGAAAGCGTCGTGCGGAGCGACGCAGCGATCTTGACTTGTTGCCAAACCCCAACTAATGCGGAGCCGATACCCGTCCAGTGCATCCTAGTTAGACTTTGTGTACATGCTCAACTGTCACCCGCACTCTGAATGTGCTGCGCCACGATACCATGTCTTCAGAGTGAGAAGGACCGACATGTACCGCGCACAGATGACGACGCACCTTTCTTCCCGCAGGGCACACTTGTATCCGTCGCAGACTTGGCACCGGCGCGTTTTCCAGTTCCCAACGTGCCATTTGAGACGAGGCTGCTGCTATGGCGCAACGGATGAACTTGGAGCACAGGTAGTGGCTGCTCGAGCTGAACATGTCGGACATACCTCTCGAATCGCCGGAGGATGTTTAATCCGGATGTCGCAGGAACTGTGATTCTCTTTTATGTGAAAGTGTCATGAAACGCATGTGGATCTACGTATTTTGTGACACGACAATTAAGTTGCCAAAGTGTTGCAAAGAACGACCGATCATATACAATTTACAAACGAACATGCCATTGGAAACGAATGAATGCGACGTCGCAAGCACTACTATAGCTACAACAACAATATGCATTTCAGAATTACACATCAGCCCCAGGCTGGTCGTGCGAGCGTCGAGCCCGACGAGATATGCCTATTACCAATTACCATCCATAGTTTACGCTCGTTCGCACCCCGCGGGAGCACGAGATCGTCGTGAGTAAAAAGAGAAATTCCATCGGGCATGATCAGTGTGAAGTACGGTAACGGCGCCGGTGCATCCGCTTGCTCGCTACGGGCGGCTCGGAACGTTTGCGCATACACGATCCGTCGGTAGGACTGGGTGACGGGGCAGGCGACGAAGGCACGTAGGCGCTGACGTTAGTCGGTGACGAAGAAGGGCTCGGGGAAGGAGGGGGCGTGGCAGTGGGAGGAGGCGTGGCAGTGGGAGAGGGCGTGGTGGTCGCGTTACCAGATCCCGAACCGGTCGGGTTCCCAGAACCACCGCCAGAGGCCAACGCAACAACGGGCGGGCCGGGGAACGTATACGTGAACCCTGGGTTGTACACCTGCCCAGCCAAGGCGGTGAGCGACGCGCAGCAAAGAAATGGAATAAACGTACGTTGGGAACATAGATGCCCGGGTCGGTGTCCGAGTAGCCGCCGGGGAACAGAACCTCTTCGCTGCTCGTGGGCTTGCCGGTTTGAGAGCCACCAACGCTCAGTTGGACGCAAGAGATGTAAAATTCGGCACCGCCCTCAGTCATGGCCAGTTGGAGTGAAATAATTTCAGAGCGGAGCAGATAATTGCCTGGGGTAAGGGTGCTGGGGACGGTGACGTTGACTGGGCCAGAGGCTACAACTCAGGTAAGTGACAGGTGAGCAGCAGAGAACCGGGAAACCTTACCGAGTTCAGCTTGGTACCAGGTTTTACCGTCTGGTTGGAGACCGAGTTCGGCAACCTTGAACCACTCGGCGCCACTCGAATTGTACGTTGCGCATGAACCATCGCACTGGGCCATGTAATGCATAACGGGACCCGTTTGGTGAAACCACTAGAAATGTGTGAGTATACGATCGTGGTAGGTCCTGAAGAGACTGACGGGTGTGCCACTCCCACTGGTACCACCGGCCCAGTAAACCTGGATGACGCTGCCAGGGTTGGCAGTGGCAACCTCAGCAGCCAAGGCGGCACCCTGGCCACAGTTGAGATTGGGATTGGAAGCACCCTTGACGGGGTCAGTGGTGGAAATTTGGCGGATGGCAGACTTTATCGCTGGCGTTGTGCCGACCGAGTTGCCTGGATAGACGGTGCCGTCGATGGTGACCCTATCGATATGTCCGTGGGCGGAGACGAGAGCGGAAAGAAAGAGAGCGAAGAAAATGGACGTGAGCATGATGAAGTGCTGGACCCGCGCAGCGAGTAGAATGAGAAAGGACTGGCAACGAAGTAAGGACTGGCTGATCTGCCTGGACGGAGAGATTCGTTCTTATATACTTGCATTGTGGATGGACAATAATCGGAACAAGAAAAGGAAAACCACATTTAGTAGTGTTGACCTGACAACAACACTATTGTCAGCTCGATCGAGTGCATTGTTTCATCATGACAACGCTCCTACATTTCATATGGAGGGATGCCGACAAGGCTCCACCACTGCTCCACCGCACTACTGAATCGAAGAACGGAGAGCGCGTGGAAGTAGACGGACTCATGTGACAGTGACAGATTTCCTCCAGTCGTCCGGCGATGTCCCTGCCAGCCTGCCAGGAGGGCTGTCAATCATGCTATGCCATGGCATCTGACGTCTATCTTTCCCAAGAATTTTACGGCAATGAAAAAAACGGGGCAAGTTATTCCCGCAGGCTTCGGCATAATGTCTGCATTCCAAAGGACTGTGGATGGCTTGCGCCCAATCAAAGCAACGGCTAACGTATCGTTTGTCAAGTCACCCTTCAGTCTTGGCAAGTTGAGTTGGACGATGTCCTTTAAAATGCCAACAACATCTATATTTCTCGCGGTTCAAGCCCAGTCATAGCCTACTGGGCCAACAACTCTACGGCCCTGCTTCGCCAAGACAAACGATATGTACGAGATACCAAGCTAAAACGACTGGAGCATATACTCAAGCACCGAAATGTACATAGAGAATCCGTTGATCCATCGGCATATCCACCGTCCGCGTCGTCTTCCGCAGCGCCATCGCCGCACGGGTATAATCCAGACGTCCCGACTCGTCTACCATCAGCTTGTAAAACATGGACGTCACCTTGCTCGCCTCCGCGTCATCGACCACCCACATGGTCCCAATGACAGATCGAAACCCAACAAACTGCATTGCGGATGCGAGATGGATCACCTCGTCCGGATTCTCGTCGTCCCCGACGGTCGTGTGACACGCGGACAGGTAGGCGAATTCCGGGTTCTGCAGATCACACTGGATGATGTGCTGGACGGTAAACGGCCCGTCGTGAAGAGAGAACTTGGATTCGAACGGGCGTTCGTGGTTCGAGGACCCATGACAGGCAAAGTGTACCCATTCATGCCTGCCAAGTGCCTCAGACACCACGGAGATGCAAGAGCGTTCTCCTTCTATGCACGAGAATGTCGCCGCACCATTGACGAGCTGGCCAATGTTGGCAAGTTCGGCGCCCACAGAAATAAGTTCCTCTGAATCGGGGGCGCTCTCTTGACCTATCGCAATGAAATGCTTCTTTTCGGTCTCTGGATTCACTGAGCCGGGACGTCTTGCACGAATAAGGGGGCGGCCAAGGTAGTGGTATAAGACGAGATGTAGAGATCCGATATGCCCTTCTGACCCTTCCTGTATGGAGCGGCAGCGTGAAGTGGCAAAAGAGAGAATTCAGCAGTAGGGACCAAATCCGTGACTGACGTGGACAAGTGGTCTGGAGGATATTGAAGATATGAGAAACTACCACGTCCCAGAGTTCCCGCAAGAATGACATGAAACATTTATTTATTTGAATCATTTCCTCACTCTTCGGCTCTACCGTTTTTGCAAGCTTCGTCAAGGTATGAAATCTCGATGTCAGTCTTCGAACTTCTTCCTTCGTAATAGCCAGTGGGACATGAACGGGAGTCCTGTCAGCGAAGACGATGAGCGCGTCGCAGCTGTACTTGCTGGAGTTCACTATGATGACCGGTCCCTCACTGGCGGCACATTGCAGATCAGCAAAGAGGGAGGGAAGAAGGAATCGAGACAGTCCAGGTAACTCGCGGATCCTAGACACCACTTTTTTCAACTCAAGGTTGAGCTGGACAACTCTCTCATGCTGATCTGCAGCAGGTGAACGGAGAGTGGTCCGGATGAGTGAGGTCAGACGTGTGAAGTCCTCGGCCAACAACTTTCCGGTTAAGCCTGATGCCACGACCTCGTCGAGGGGGGAACGAAGACGAGTGAGCTGGCTCCAAAAAACGCCACGACCTTGCTCGAGAAGCTCGACTGCCTTAGCGGGTGACTGATTACGAAGACAAGCTGAGAATGCATCCATTGCGAGTGATGACGAGAAAGATTTGAGGACAGAAAGGTGTTGGGGCAAAGACGGCAATGAAGCCAAATGTTCGACCAATAACCGAAGGGCCGCTTCGTAGGAAAGAACCGTAGAAGGATGGTGCAATTCTTCGGCTTTGTTGACTCAAGCTTTGCAGGCAGTCAAATCACGCGGAGAGACTGTCTGAGAAACTTGTTCGAGTTCGGCATACAAATGGAATTGTTCCTCTTTGTCCTTCCCCTGAAAACGAAGGTCAAGGAACATCGCGAGATGTTGTAGCGAGGTAGATCTATCTGGGTGCCCCGGTAGACGGAGTGTCAGTGCATCTTGGCAGAGGACAATAGCCTCGTTCAGGTCGTCAATTGCTTTGAGTCTTTTGTGCCGAGTGTAGGGATAAAGTGAAAGATTGTTCAGAGATGTTGACCGAAGTGGGTGACCAGGTGGGCGAAGCGACAAAGCGTCTTGAGCGAGAACAATGGCTTCGTTGAGATCATCAATTCCCTCTAGCTGGTCGTACCGAGTCGAGAGATGTGATGCAATGTTGCTCAAAGCCGTTGCCCGAAGATGATGACCTGGTGGGCAGAGCAACAGTGAGCCTCGGGCGAGAGAGATAGCCTCATCAAGGTCATCAATTTCCTTCAGCTTGTTGTAACGATAGGAGAGATGTGATCCAATGTTGTTTAATAGCGTCGGTTGAAGATGGCTTCCGGGAGGGCAAAGTGACGATGCGTCTCGGGCGAGAGAGATAGCTTCATTGAGGTCGTCCATCACACCAAGTTCCTGATACCTAGAGGAGAGATAAAGGGCAACGCTGTCCAGAATTGTCGGCCGAAGATGGTGTCCCCGTGGGCAAAGTGACAGTGCGTCCCGACCGAGAACAATGGCTTCATTTAAGTCATCCACTCTGCCCAGTTCGTTGTACCGAGCCCAGAGGTAAATTGCAACATTGTTCAGAGATGTTGATCGATTAGGGTGCCCTGGGGGCGAAGTAACAATGCTTCTCGGGAAAGGATAATAGCCTCATGGAGGTCATCGGCCGCACCGAGCTTCTCAAACCGAGTTGAGAGATAAAGTCCAACATTGTTCAAAACCGCCGACCGGTTTGGATGACCTGATGGACAAAGCGACAGTGCATCTCGACCGAAAGCAATTTCCTCGTTAAGGTCACCTATTTCCCCAGCTAGTTCGAAGCGAGCAGAGAGATAGGACGCAAGGCTGTTCGACGAAGTAGATCGCAGATGGTGTCCTGGGGGGCGAAGCGATAATGTGTCACGGCCAAGATTAACTGCCTCGTTCAAATCATCGATTTTCCCTTGTTGCCTGTATCAAGTCCAGAGATTATGCGCGAGGTTATGCAACAACATCGACCGATCCGTGTTCGCTGGGAGAAGCCACAATGCTTCTCGTGCGAGGGAAATGCCCTTGTCTAAATCTTCAATTCCACCAAGTTCACCGTATCTATCACAGAGATAAGACGAGAGATTATTCAGAGACACCACCCGGGTCGGTTCCCACGGTGGTCGGAGTGACAGCGCTTCTCGGCCCAGCACAATAGCCTGGTGGAGGTCACCAACCCCTCCAAGACGTTTGTACCGAGTTTGAAGGTGAGCTGCGAGATTGTTTAAAGGGGTCGACCGAAGATGGTGCCCCGGTGGGCAGAGCGAGAGTGCGTCTCTGTCAAGACCAATTGCTTTATTTGAGGTCGTCAATATTCCCAAGCTTGCTGTACAGTGTGAAAAGACAGCATGAAAGGTTGTTCAAGATCTTGGGTCGATCTGGATGCTCTGGAGGGCATAACAACAGAGCGTCTCTGGTCTGATCAATAGCCTCGTTGAGGCTTCCAACTTCCCCCAATTGTTCATACCGAGTAGATAGGTAAGATGCGAGCTTGCTTAAGAGCAGCATGCGGAAATCGTGCCTAGGGGGTGCAACTGATAGTCCTTCCTGGAGGAGAGCAATGGCTTCGTCAAGGTCGTCAACTGTCTGGAGATGGTGGTGTCTGGAGGTGAGGTGAAAGGCAAGCATGTTCAAGGCTATAAGCCGAGCTGTGTACCTAGATCGGCAAAGCAACAAGACAGTTCGAGCGAGAGAAACGGCTTCGTTAAGGTCACTGTTTTCTCCGAGGAGCTGATGCCGAAACTGGAGATGGTCTGCGAGCTGGATCAAGGCGGAAACTCGGTCTGGACTCCTGGGCAGAGAAAGGCGTAACGCTGCGCGATCAAAGTCGATGGCTTCATTGATATTCACAGCCTTGCTTCCCCCTCGAAGTTCTGTGACAATCGAATGGGCCTCTGAAAGGAAACGTTGAGCTGGGGAAAGGTTACACCGCTGCTTTCATTGTAAAACAAGGAAACGACTTTACCCTTTAAACTCATTGTGCAAGCAAAGCTCGACGTTGGGTTGGGAAGTGTCTGGGTCCTGCTGTGCAATGTGCATAGCTAGAACTGAAAAGGCACCAGGGGAATCGGTCGTGTGGAACTGGGAACGAAGTTCGGGCCTAATAAAAAGTCCCCCCTGAACAAAGTCAGATAATCGCGAAAACTTACCGCAAATGCATAAGCAGATCGCAGTCGGGGAACCCCGGATCACGCTTCGGCAGTCGGGGATGCCACGAATGGCAAGTGGCGGTGCACCTCAGCGAAAGAGCCGGGACGCGCGCAGCAGCGCGCAAGAGAGGGTTTGAGGGTCGGCGTCCGTGATGTGTGAACGAAGTCGACCACAGCGAGCTTGTATGGCGGCTGTGCGACCCAGCCGAGTCGCACGGCCAATCACACGCGTTTGGCACCACCCGTGTGATAGCTGTTCGAGAATTGATTGTATGTGTCATATACACCATGGATGTGAGGGGGAATGAGTGTGTGGCAGCGAGGCATCTTGAGTTTGCAAATTCGAGGTCTCGAGCACGTTGAAGTTATCGGCACCAAGATCGATCCCTGGTTGAACCTCAGAGGGACTGTGAGTCTGTGAAAGCCGGTGCAAGTACTGTCGGATGGGCTTGAGCGCATACGTGTCTTTGTTGGTGCTTGGAAAAATGCGGCGAAACGAGGTACTATGAAGTTGGCGATGTCCGCATGCAGTGGTGGCCCAAAGCCGCAACTGCCACTTTGCTGCAACATATCTTGCAGCCGCTTCCAGTGGTCAATATTCAAACTCAGGTCACGGCAGCGCTCGGCAGGTGACACCAGAGTATTCGATCGAGTGCACTGTTTTATCATGACAACGCTCCTACATTTCATATGCAGGGATATAGACGGGCCTTTCAGACATCTGCTCCACCGTACCGGACCGAATACGGAGAGCGCGTCGAAGCAGACGTAGGCGATCTTTGATATCGCATAATATAAAACGGATTTCCTCCCAATCCAGTGTCGGTCATGTACTTGACATCTGCCGACGTCTCCTGAGAATAGCACCGTAGTGAAAAACGGAGGCTCAAATCATCCCGAGCGGTAGGCTTGGCAAAGTCGAGTCGAACGATGTCATGTAAAATGTGAACAGCGTCCATTATACTCTGATAGATTTCTCGCAACTCATACTAACCCTACTTGGCCAACGACACTCGGATCCCGTTTCAGCAAGACCAAATGATACCAGACGCCAGGATAGAACAACCAGAGCATACACTCAAGCACCAAAATGTACATACAGAAGCCGTTGGTCCATCGGCATATCCACCGTCCGCATCGTCTTCCGCAGCGCCATCGCCGCACGAGTGTAATCTAGACGTCCCGACTCGTCCACCATCAGCTTGTAAAACATGGACGTCACCTTGCTCGTCTCTGCGTCATCGACCGCCCACATAGTCCCAATGACAGATCGAAACCCAGCAAACTGCATTGCTGACGCAAGATGGATCACCTCGTCCGGATTCTCGTCGTCCCCGACGGTCGTGTGACTGACGTGAATATACGAGCGAGTGAGTGGCGCTAAACGAGACGAACTACGAAAACAAGTCAATATGAAAGAAGGTGAACAAATCTATAACAGATACTCACCTCAGTCAGCGCGTTCGATGCGATGGACTGAGGATGAGGATAGTCGAGCGTCCGTTTATATACGGTGCGTATCGTATCGTAAAGGTTGCAGCTCGACAAAGAGAACAAAGAACAAAAAACATGTAAAGTATCTATGATGCAATCGGCGCTGTGCGCCGTTGCATCTCGTCCAGACAAAAAGATAAACGGGAACAAAGTATCATACGAAAATGAGTCCGCGGGACCGTGGCTGCGCGCGGGCTTGCCCAGAATCCAACAGTGACACGCGGACAGATAGGCGAATTCCAGGTTTGGCAGATCGCACTGGATAATGCGCTGGACGGTAAATAGTCCGTCGTGGAGAGCAAACCCGGACTCGAACGGGCGTTCATGGTTCGGGAACCCATGACAGGCAAAGTGCACCCATTCGTGCTTGCCAAGTTCCTCAGACACCCTGGGAATACAAGAGTGCTCCCCCTCTATGCACGAGAATGTCGCCGGACCATTGACGAGCAGGCCAATGTTGGCAAGTTCTGTGCCCACGGAAGCAAGTTCCTTTGAACCGGCGGCTTTCCCTTGACCGATCGCAATGAAACGCCTATTTTCTGTCTTTGGATCCGATCGCCCGGGACGTCTTGCACGAATAAGGGCAGTCAAGGTAGTAGTATAAGACGAGATGTAGAGATCCGATATGCCCTTCTGGTCCTTCCTGTACGGGGCGGCAGCGTGAAGTGGCAAAAGAGAGAATTCAGCAGTAGGGCACCACCAAATCCGTGACTGACGGGGACATGTGGTCTGGAGGACATTGAAGATGCGAGAAACTACCGTGTCCCAGAGTTCCCGTAAGAAAGACATGAAACGTCTGTCCATTTCCACACTCATCGGCGCTTCCGTTTTTGCAAGCCTCGTCAAAGTATGAAGTCTCGATATCAATCTTTGAACATCTTTCTTCGTCACCATCAGCGGGACATGGACAGGAGTCCTGTCAGCGAAGACGATGAGTGCGTCGCAGCTGTATTTGCTGGAATTCACTATAATGACTGGTCCCTCACTGGCAGCGCGTTGCAGATCAGCAAAGAGGGAGGGGAGAAGGAATCGAGACAGTTCGGGTAACTCGCGGATCCTAGACACCAATTTTCTCAACTCAAGGTTGAGCTGGACAACTCTCTCATGCTGATCTACAGCAGGTGAATGAAGAGCCATCCGAATGAGTGAGGTCAGACGTGTGAAGTCCTCGGCCAACAACTTTCCCGCTAAACCTGATGCCACGACCTCGTCAAGCGGGGAACGAAGGCGAGCGAGTTGGCTCCAAAAAACGCCACGGCCTTGTTCGAGAAGCTCGACTGCTTTGGCGGGTGATTGATTACGAAGACAAGCTGAGAATGCATCCACCGCGAATGACGACGAGAACGATTTGAGGACAGAAAGGTGTTGGGGCAAAGACGGCAATGAAGTCAAATGTTCGACCAATAACCGAAGGGTTACTTCATAGGCAAGAACCGTAGAAGAATGGTGGAATTCCTCGGCTTTGTTGACCCAAGTTTTGCAGGCAATCAAATCACGTGAGGAGACTGTTTGAGAAACTTGCTCAAGCTCGGCGTACAAATGGAACTGTTCTTCTCTCCCTGGAAACGAAGGTCAAGGAACAGCGCGAGATGTTGCAGCGAGGTAGATCTATCTGGATGTCCCGGTGGACGGAGTGTCAGTGCATCTTGGCAGAGGACGATAGCCTCGTTCAGGTCATCAATCGCGTCGAGTCTTTTATGCCGAGTGTAGAGATAAAATGAAAGATTGTTCAGAGATGTTGACCGAAGTGGGTGACCAGGTGGGCGAAGCGACAAAGCGTCTTTGACAAGAACAATGGCTTCGTTGAGATCATCAATCTCCTCTAGCTGGTCGTACCGAGTCGAGAGATGTGATGCAATGTTGTTCAAAGCCGTTGCTCGAAGATGATGACCTGGTGAGCAGAGTAACAATGAGTCTCGAGCGAGAAAGATAGCCTCGTCGAGGTCATCAATTTTCTTCAGCTTGTTGTAGCGGGAGGAGAGATATGATCCAATGTTGTTTAATAGTGTCGATCGAAGATGGTTTCCGGGAGGGCAAAGCGACAGTGCGTCTCGGGCGAGGGAAATAGCTTCATTGAGGTCGTCCATCACACGAAGTTCCTGATATCGAGAGGAGAGATAGAGTGAAACATTGTCCAAAGTTGTCGGCCGAAGATGATGTCCCTGTGGGCAAAGCGACAGTGCGTCTCGACCAAGAACAATGGCTTCATTCAAGTCAGCTACTCCACCCAGTTCGTTGTATCGAGCCCAGAGATAAGAGGCAACGTTATTCAGAGATGTAGACCGATCCGGATGCCCTGGTGGACGAAGCAACAGTGCCTCTCGGACGGAATCAATGGCTTCATGGAGATCGTTAACCGCCCCGAGCTTCTCGAATCGGGCGGAGAGAAAAAATGCAACGTTACTCAAAACTGCTGACCGGTCCGGATGACCTGATGGACAAAGCGATAGTGCGTCTCGGCCGAAAACAATTGCCTCGTCAAGGTCACCAATGTCTCCGACCTGTTTGAAACGAGTAGAGAGAAAGGATGCAATGTTGTTCAATGACGTAGATCGCAGGGGATGCCCTGGAGGGCGAAGTGACAACGCGTCACGGCCAAGACCAACTGCCTCGTTTAAGTCATCGAATTTCCCTTGCTGCTTGTATCGAGTCCAGAGATAAAGCGCGACGTTATTCAACAACATCGACTGATCCACGTTCGCTGAGGGGCAAAGCCACAATGCTTCTCGTGCGAGGGAAATGGCCTCGTCTAAATCTTCAATTCCGCCAAGTTCATCGTATCTATCACAGAGATAGGACGAGAGATTGTTCAAAGACTGCAACCGGTTGGGTTCCCACTGTGGTCGGAGCGACAGCGCTTCTCGGCCAAGTATAATAGCCTGGTGAAGGTCACCCACTCTCCCAAGTTGCTTGTACCGAGTGCGGAGGTGAGCTGCAAGATTGTTTAAAGGGGTCGAGCGAAGATGGTGTCCCGGTGGGCAGAGCGATAATGCATCTCTGTCGAGATCAATAGCCTCATTGAGGTCGTCAACGTTCCCGAGCTTGCCGTACAGAGTGGAAAGATAGGATGCAAGGTTGTTCAAGGTCTTGGGTCGATCTGGATGCTCTGGAGGGCATAGAAATAGAGCGTCTCTGGCAAGAACAATGGCCTCATCGAGGTTTCCGACTTCCCCCAGTTGTTCGTACCGAGCAGATAGGTATGACGCGAGGTTGCTTAAGAGCAACAAACGAGAATCGTGTCTAGGGGGTGAATCTGATAGTGCATCATGGAGGAGAGCAATGGCTTCGTCAAGGTCTTCGATTGTCTGGAGATGGTGGTGCCGGGAAGAGAGATGAAAGGCAAGAATATTCAAAGCGGTGAGCCGAACTGGGTATCCCAGTAGGCAAAGCGACAAGGCAGTTCGGGCGAGAGAAATGGCTTCATCAAGGTCACTGTTTTCTCCGAGTAGCTGATGCCGAAACTGGAGGTGGTCTGCGAGCTGAATCAAGGCGAAAAACCGCTCTGGACGACCGGGCGGAGAAAGTCCTAACGCTGCGCGATCGAGGCCGATGGCTTCATTGATATTCGTGGTCTTACTCCCCCCTCTAAGTTCCATGACAATAGAACGGGCCTCTGAAAGGAAATGTTCAGCTGGGGAAAAGTTACATCGCTGCGTTAATGCAAAACAAGGAAACAAGTACCCTTTGAACTCATTGGGCTGGCAAAACGAGTCGATATTGGTTTGGGAAGCGCCGAGGTCTTGCTGTGCAATGTGCATGGTTACAACTGGAAAGGCACCAAGGGAATCAGTGCATGTGGTGATTGAACTGGGAACGAAGTTGAGGCCTTGACTCGCCTAAATGGCAGTTCTCCCCGGAACAAAGTAGGCTATTCTATCACCACGGCCAGTTTGTTCGTTTCATCCACATCAGATCAGTGCTTCCGTGAAATGCCCCGAAAAGCGTCTAAATAACGGTCGTCGTCTCATCATAGAGTCGCCTCTTCAAGTGCAACTTGGACGCCAGTCGACTGTCGAGTAGAATCCCGGTCCTTCACGACCTCTGCAAAAAGATGACTGACAAGGCTCGTATCAAACAATGTACTTCTATCGTCCCACTCCACCATTGGAGTTATGCCCTTCATATAGTCTTCTTTGTCCTCCAAATCATCCTCCTCGTGATGCTGCGGAACCATCCCGAGCACAAGATCACCCTCGCATTTAACAGTAGCAATACTCTCACCATCGGATTGAGTGCTTTTCTACAGACATTTTACACCGTACGTGATATTCTTGATGCCAATCCCGTTTCTCAGGCCATCCTCAGCTGTATACTGCGTTGCTGGTCTTTTTGACCCAACGACTTGTCTTGTCTGGTTTTTTGTCGCGTCCACAAAAGCTCACCGCCATCCACGATGCTTCTGGCGCATGGGCTGGGCTTGGGGCTGCCATGACCATGTTGTGGCGACAAACGAACATCGCTGCGTCGGCCTGGGCAACTCTTTTGACCTTTGTGTACCTCTTGTGTGTATCAGTCCTGCATGTGGCGTCTCCGGCAGTCATGGAATTCGAACCATACACGGCAAATGTGACGATGGATGTCTTGGCTAATTCAACGTTGTTCGACTTGTCTATAGTCAACGACTCGCTCAGCACGTTAACCCCAACATTACTGGTGTCTTTCACGTCTAGTTTGTCAGGGCTTTCCACGGACGGTCTATCGAACCGCACGCTATATGACACCTTTAACAAGACATTGCAGATGATCAACGCCTCTGTGAATGCGCACACTACATGCAAACTGTGGGCTTCTTCAAAACCTTTCGTACATGCCTGAGGATCGATACGTGACCGTGAGTGCATCGATGAACGGCGTCGGTCAAGTATCCTCGCAGGTATACCTGCTTTCTTCGAGTAAGGCATCGCTTATGAGCAACGTCATGTGCTTGTGCCGATTAAAGTCCATGTTGAACAGCATCCAACGAGGTGTTATTTCTCTCTGAGGCAAGTCGGTACCGCAAACACATTGTGTTTTATCGATTGATCATCCATAGGTCCGCATTGATTTACACGGCTTCAACTGCCATGCAAGTAAACAGTTCGATTGGGCAAAACGTTAGTCTCGATATCATCTGGGACACTGTTCAAGGTCAGCATCGTGTTCCTCTTGACGTGACCCCGCCCTTATCTGGCATTATTTCAGAATCGCAATATTACAATACGTCGGCTACAGTATATATCATCGCTTGCTCTTTGGAGGTATCCGATTACATTGCCAGTCTAGATGTTCAGAGTGGGTATCTGGAACCGACGGCGGATATGTTAGAGGCACCATCACAGGCTTGGCCTTTGTGGACGCCCCATGAGGGAATGCAGCTTGGTTCGATAGTACGTGCACTATTCCTTTGGTGGGGGAGTGAGTCTCGCTGACATAAAAGGGAAGGTGTCTACGGCGTATGAGAAGATTGAATGTGCTAATACTACCTGCTACGGGAATACCTCTTTGGACATGTATGTTTTATCTCTTCGAGTTTGCTACTTAATCAATCGATTGCCTAGCTATCTGATGAGCTTACTAGGAATACCTCAGTCGAACGGCATAGCATCGAACACAACGCCTTTTACTCGGACACCATACGAACTCTAGAATGCTTTGTCCATCATGACTGCCAGGTTGATGTGGATAGGTACGCTTTCCCGATTGTCGATTCCTAGCGGGTTTAAGGTTGAATGACCACTTCCGTAGGCGGAAAAATATACCCACAAACAGCCTTGTTCAAGTTACAGAGCAAGTATCCAGGTGGAGATTGAATGTGTGTCTCCAATCCCACATGTGTCTACAATTCCTCCCAAACATTTCATCTTAGATAAATACCATCCCAGTACGTCTTTTTGGGCCAACAAATTCTCTATTGTTTCTCAAAACATTTTGTGGGACAGGTTATGTTCACTCTGAGCATGTCCTTTGTCCTCCTCGTCACAGCCTTCCTCATGCTTGACGTCCCGTCAAACATAAAGAAAGACCCGCCCTCGGTCACGGGTACCACTGTGTTAGAAATGCTCTGGGTTGGAGCGCACTTCGAGGCTCTCCACGAACGCCTGAACGCAATTAGCTGCCCGTCAGCCGGGGACCTACGATCTGCGTGCATGTTTGATGTACAGTATGTCTCACGAAAAGCGAGCTCTCTCAGAGGAGCACGACCGTTAGTGAAGCAGTACCGCTCCTGAATCCAGAACTTGCCGCTGGTATGTAAATAGAAGATTGTATCGCTCGGTGCCTTCAACTCTCGTCATGCATTACTTACCATGTTGTTGTGCCGTTCGTAGCACGGACCCAAATAACCGAGGATCGACAGAGCGTACAGCGTCCAGTATACACTCTGTCTCCTGTCAAATCACGATGTTTCTGGTGCTATCTGCTGCATGGACTGTTTGTTCTCCTTCATGTCACGCTTTTGTTGTTGCTGGTATTCCATCCCGAACACCGTCCAATCTGTCAGCAAAGTATCCACAGCTGCATTGGTAGCATCATTGCAACTCTTTTACACCGTGAGTCTGACGTTGACTACAAGCGATACCAATGACATTGACTGGTTCGCCTAAGGTGTATACTCTGATATTGGTTTTCTTTACACAGCAGCTCGCAATCTCTCGGGCCATGGTGCGCACACAAAATCTAACCAGGGTCCATGACCTCTCGCAAGCATGGACTGGTATTGGCTCCGCATTGGTCGGACTTTGGCAACAAATCAAGGTCGCCGCATCGCTCCGCACGACGCTCGCGATTTTGGCACATTATCTCTCTATATCCGCTCTCCACATCATATCGACGACCATAATTCGATTCGAGGTATTTAACAGCGGTATAAATCACACGGCGCAGTCAGCGTTGGCGTGGCCATCTTCGGCGCTCACCGCGTACGATTGGGCCGCGCTTTCCCCGATCGTTCCGCTAAACCAGCTCCCCATTTCCACTAAGGGCCTGGTCAACAGTACGCTGTATGACGTGCCGACGGTGAACTCGGCGTCTGTGGATGCAACCGTGAACGCGACCACCATTCGGGCTAACTGGTTTACTCCCTAATCCTTTGAGTGTCTATGATTCAGGCTTCATCGAGGCGGCCGTACCCGTCGTAGGAGATGGCATGTTTGCCGAGGTGAATGTTTGTAGGTCCTTGAGAATGGTAGCTCTCGGGATGAAACACTGACGTGTGTTCCAACTTCCAGGGAAGGACACGGTCTTGTTCTTGTGTGACACCCAAGCCCTGCCCTACGAAAGTAGCAATTCGTTTACGGTTTGGATGTTCTTTAATTGCCACGATTAGAACATACTCGCTTACGTTCTCACCAGTCCCCGAATTGCGACGGTTATCTCCTATACTGGGTGACAACTGCGCTCCAGCTGGACGCATCCCTTGGCGAGGAAGTGAATATGAGCACGCCTTGGAATTACACAACACCTGCAGGTCTGGAAAGGGCATTTGAGACGGACGATGGCCAATCTGACGTTGTGTAGGTGGGAACGAGACCTCGAACACGACCGTATACATTGTGGTATGTTCACTCAACGCGACGACGACGGTGAACATCTTGGACGTCCAGAATGATGTCCTCCCCGGCACACGCTAGTCGCAATCAACAGATGTGCCACAACGATTGTGGTCGGTCTGGTTGCCAATTGGATGTACGCCGTCCCTTGGTAACGAGGTGCAATTATCGTGCTCATTGATGCTCGACACATACTGAAATCCTTGTCGATGTTAGATATCGAGCGCGCTCAGCAATGCCATCAGATATGTGGGCTACCCCTTCCCGATCTCTAACATGGACTTGTAAGTCACTGAATCGCTCTAGCCGGTCATACCAATGGTGATTTCGGACCTGCGTACGGGTCTGGAGAAAGCGTCGTGACGGACCTCGTCGTCATGCAAAGACTCAATGTAAGTTTCTCATCACCGCCATTGACTGTGATGTTGACAATATGACTCCTAAATAGATCAATACGATACCTGTAAGATTGTCCAGCCATAGACACGACTATGATGTCTCAACTAAGCTACAGGTTGTGATTGCATTCACGGCATCGTTGGTCCTTTTCATCCTCGCCGTGTATATGATTGGCCTCGGGTCATTGACTCCCTCCCCGCTCTCCGAGCTAGGCGTGCTAGAAACGCTGTGGCTGGAGGCACATTCAGACGTCCTCCACGCGCGCATGGGCCAGATTGCAGACCCAACCCTGTACAACTTGCGTGTTGCGGGCATGTTTGAAATATGTCTAGCAGATGAGTTGGGGGAATTGTTGGATGGAGAGACCTGGCGTGGTGATGGAATTGCTGACTGATGTGATTCGGGGAGGTTACATGCGTTTGGGGTCAATGCTCAGTGACGCCCCCTTACGCTGGCGGCATCTGGTTCTTCGCGAGCTACTGGATGGATACTACCGTCGCGTTGTGCCCGAGTCGCATTATGAAGTCCGTGGCCCAGTGCCAATTGTGAGAACGAAATGGCTGCACCGCTGAACGAGTGACTTCAAATCCGAAGATTCAACATCACTATGATCTACAGGTTCTATGACTCTGGAAGAATGCACAATTAAATATCCACAGTAAGTGCGCCGAATGCCATGTCTTCTCCCCTCAGTCGAAGTCGCCAAGGGGCTGGAATACCCGACTGAGCCTCAAGATTGGTTGAATCGTGAACGTTAGCCTACAAAGTGGGTTGGCAAAACTTCAAAAGGGATCTTCAGAAACCACGGAGATTCTTGTGGGCTTGGTTACGCTCACCCATTTACTACACTCGCAGACCGGACGTGCTGGGAAAAGCAGTTTCGATGAAGCCAGACCTAGCTAGAATTTGAAGGAGACGAAATTCTGATACCAAAGTAATAGGTAACCCTGCTTGGAGTGGGGAGGCTTGACGATATCAAGTTCAGTGGATATCTTGATTTATGTACCTTGCGCTTGTCGCAAACCCGAGGCATTGACCTCTGGGCATGTGTGGTCAAAAGAATTTCTCACGGGACCATTGGACGGTTCGCTCCAAACCATCAAGCTCAGGTTGGGCCATCGCAGGCCTCCTTCTCTCCCTAACACGTCTTGTCGACGTACCCTCTGCACTTCGCAGCTCCACAAAGTTGTACTGCGGGTGCCAAATCACCGGAGTCCAACGGAAGCGAGCTATCATTATCTCATCAGGTTGCGAGCGAGCCATCTCACCCTCATTGTTTTGGTCATTTCCCCCTCCATCGTAGCCCGTATATCATCGTCACTTGGCGTCACGTCCTCCTGCCTACTTCTATTCCCTCGCATCTACTCTCCACACAAAGCTGTCCATTATTGCCTTCCCTGATCTCGAATCTGCCCTCCCTGTCTCCCAACATTATTCTGTGTTCATTGCTCTTGCCTTTCAGTCTCTCACACGTGTTCCCACTTTATTCTAGTAACCTGCTCTGTCCCCTGTGAGTCATGCATATAAATCCCAGCTTAGAACAGATCCCTTATTTCCCTGGTCTTGAGTTAGTCTCATCTCAGCTGTCACCCTCCAGTTCTCTCTTCTATTTCACTGCTCTCTGGTTTCGTGCTTGACCTGATCCTGCTTTGCTTTGCTTGCTGTGAGTTATAACACTCCACTGGAATGTTGATTTCTGACCAGCTCCTTTCTTCTTGTGGCAGTATCATCAAAGTTGGGCTATCTTCCAACTATTTTCACATACCTTTCTTTCTTGTTGGTCAGGTCCTCTGAGTCCTCTGCAGGTTCCTTTAACTTGACCTGACTGATCTTGTCTGTTCTATTTACCTCTTCCTTGTTTTACCTGTCTGCCTGTTGTCCACACCTTGTAGATTCCATTCTCATCAGGTTCTCCTCTGTTCTATTACACTGCACTCACCTTCACTGGGTCAGCACCTCCACATTTGCCATATCTTCCTTCTTTCATCATCAATTTGTTTATCATAGCTTGAACTCTTCAATTCCATCTTGACACATAGCATACTTGAGTACCTTTGTCCATTAATCTTTCTTGCCATATTATCTGCCCAAATCTGTTATCCCTCACTTCATTTTTCTAGCATTCCTTGACTCAAAGTATACCTACTTAGTGGTCTTGCTTTTGTGGTCCTCCACATCTATATTTCTCTGATGAATAGAAAAAAGCCTGGTGATGTCACTTTTCAGATCACAGGTATGTTTCTAGTGACTAGCCAGTGTGCTCATGTATGTTGATATCTTTGGTTCAGTTGGCCGACTAGCTCTCTCATTACCACTTCCTGAACAAGACATCCATGTCACAGTTTGTGTTGGTGATGTGTCTAAGATCACATGCTCTGGAAAACAATCAATGGATGGCCTAACAATAACATGGAACCATCCCTTTCTCTTGTATGCTCACACTGCATTTTGCAACTATACCTACTCACTGCCTCCCTTGTAGTTCTGCACCTCCATCTACATCTGTTAAGATTGCTATATGGACTCTTCCAGATGAGCTCACTACTGAGTGGGACAAACAACCATTGGGTGATCAGATAGTCACAAGTGTGGCTGACTTGTTGAAGTCTAACACAGGACTACACTGTAGGTACTATCTTCATCTATGTATTTTGGATGCTAATGGTATACTAGGCAATGTATGCAAGCTATCTGCTGGTCCTGCAGCTCTATTCACAATTTGTAGAACCTGTGATGTCCTGGTAAGCCATGCCTTGAACTTTGATCTGTAAATTATTGAAAATCAGTCAAAGACTATGCAATACAAGCATAACTGTGTATCAGATCTTGAAGAATATAGCTGGAAGCTATACAGCTTTGAAAGAGAATTCAAAAACATACCTTGTGCACTCACAAAAATTGAAGTGGATCTTGCAAGGTTGGATCTTTGTCCTTTGGGGCACTCAGAGCATATTGTAACTCTGAATGATCTTGGGGTTTCTTTTGTATGGCACTATCGTCAATATGGAAACATCTCAGACCTTAATAAATGTATTGAGGTTTCACAATCCAGGCTTGACCTTTGTCCACTAGGCCATCCAGAACATGCAAAGGCACTTGGAGAGCTTGCAGTTTCTTTATTTCAGCATTATAAAATTCTAGGAAATAAAGATGGCCTCCACAAGCTCATAGAGATGCAGCAACAATGGCTTATTTTGTGTCCATTGGGTGACTCTGATCATCCAAGAGCTCTTGGAGAGCATGCAAAGTCTTTACTAGAGCGACACAAGATAACAGAGGATGCAATAGATCTGAATAAATCTGTGGAAATGGCAGAAAAAATGCTCCACCTCTCTCCTGCAGGTGAAGATCATGAGCCTGCCCTTAGAATCCTTGCAGAGTCTTTAACTACTCGCTATCAAAAGAAGCAACATGTAATTGACTTGGATAGGGCTATTAGTCTGAAAGAGCAGCACCTTCAACTATGTCAACCAGAGCATCCTAACTATGGGCTTTCTCTTCAAAACCTTGCAATATCATTACAAGACCGTTACAATAAGATGAAAGACCCTCTTGATTTGATCAAGAAAATCAAGTTGTTAAAGGAGGCATTGAACACCTATCCTGTTCACCACCAATATTTTGCATTCAATGTGGCTCAGCTAGCCACAACCCTCCTATCATTTGATTCCTCCCTGCTAAGGGTTCATTCCAATGAACATCTTCCTCCACAAGATGAGGCCTTTGAGACATACAGACTACTGAGGAAGTGTGGTCCAGCAACCTCACTGGACTTATGGGAGGCAACCCAGTCCTGGGTGGGGAATGCAGAAAAGCATGGTCATTCCTCAGTCTTAGAAGCCTATCAAACCTCACTCAATACACTTGACCATTTCACCTCCCTCAACCCTTCACTGGATTCAAGGCATGGAACAATGCAAGCAAGGGCTGCTGATCTTGCCAATAATGCATTCTCATGTGCCACAAGACATGGTGACTTCCAAATGGCTGTAGAGTTCCTAGAGCAGGGTCGAGGAATCCTCTGGAACCAACTTGCCCGTTTTGACATCTCCATAGCTGTATTGGACAGCCACGGTAACCGAGGACGCGAGCTCCGGAGCAAATTCACACAACTGAGTGAGGGCCTCCGGAGGCATGCTCAAGGGAGTGGGGACGCAGACACAGATCCCTACTGGCAAGTTCAAGAGGAATGGCGAGCGATCGTGGACGAGATTCGCTGCTTGGATGGGTTTTCTGACTTTCTTTTACCTCCCCGTTTCAACGACCTCCAACCCGCGGCAGAACACGGACCTGTCATTATTGTCAATGCAAGCGAATATGGATGTGACGCTCTCATCATTTTACGCACAGGTCCGCCTATTCACGTGTCCCTCCCTTGCTCATACGCCGACGTTGATAAATTGTGTTTGCAATTATCGGAGCTGAGTCAGGATGCACATGCATATGGAGAAAACAGAGAATCCTGGGTACAGGAGATGTTGCGGGATCTCTGGAGATCTGTGGTCGGACCGATCGCCTCTGTCCTTGAAAACGATATCTATCTCGCTCCGGGTTCGCGCATCTGGTGGTGCCCCACGTCTAAGTTCACGACCCTTCCGCTTCATGCAGCAGGCCCGTACCGAAAAGGGCAGAAGAGCTTCATGGACCTCTACGTCTCTTCGTACGCTCCCTCTCTCTCGGGTCTGATACGTACGCGTGAGCGTGCCCGTGTGCAGAAGGAGGCCCGCGATGCTTCTGGATCGGCGGGTATAGTTTCGTTTGCAGCTGTCGGTCAAGCACGTCCGGATGGAGATAGCTTGAGGCTCGGGGAGCTCGTTGAGGTGGAACACGAAATCCGGCGGATTAGAAACGAGACAGGTATGCCCCCACAGGTCAAATTCAAGGCCGTCACTCGCAACGCCGCGACGGTCGATGGCGCCGTACAGGCATTCCGAGACCACCGATGGGTTCACCTTGCCTGCCACGGCGCGCAGCACGCGACCAAGCCGTTCGACTCGTGGTTCGCCATGGGGGACGGGAGGCTCACACTGATGCGTATCATCCAGGAGCGCTACACCAACTCCGAGTTCGCGTTCTTGTCTGCGTGCCATACCGCAGTAGGGGATGCGTCGACGCCGGATGAGGTTCTCCACCTCGCGGCCGGGATGCAGTTTGCGGGGTTCAACGGAGTGATTGGGACATTGTGGAGGGTGGACGATACGGTTGCGCATCGATTCGTCACTCGGTTCTACCAGGAAATGTTCCAACATCCGGAGGTTGGTTTCGAGCACGCTGCTGTGGCGCTGAACACTGCGGCATTAGAGACAGCCGATGAAGTGTCGTTGGAGAAGCGGATCGTGTTTGTCCACATCGGAATTTGAGTTGTTTCGAAAATCACTGTAGGTTTCTTTTCTTTCACATCGCAGGACCCATGGCTGAGTTATCTCTTCAGATACTTTCCTGGTCTGAATTTGTATTACCTCCTGACCGTCTCGATGTGATTGTGATTCGTGTCTTATCCGTTTCGACGATTTGCTTTTAAGTTGGTATGTTCTTGTATGATACGCGTTGATCCATGACTCTCTGATCAATGTCTTGATACGTCTTGTGTTCGCTCTTGTACCATATCCTCGCCTGAATACATGCTTGTCGCTGTACCGTATTGGCCCCGCCCAATGAGCTTATTGATCGACATTACACGCTTGTTTATCATAGTCCAGGGTCGCAACGTCAGACATTGAAATCTCACTAATAGGTATATAACCTGTGCATACCACTGACGCAGAAAGTTGATAAGTCTTCACCTCGTCTCATGCAACCAGGTTTACATAACCTGCCTATTGCGCTTCGGCTCCATCTCTGAATACCGTCAGTCATACGACCCAGAGTTTCCCGTTGACGCTGTGTCAGCCATAAGGCGCTGAAACCAACCAACCAACAATCTTTCCTGGAAGATGATCAATAATACACTGTCGCATACATCCGCCATGATGATCAACTCACCACCAGTGCGTTCGTCTCAAGGAGGTAGACAAACCAATTGTTGATACCTTGTGGGGCCCTTCAGCTAAATAATGCAAGACCTGATCTACTAGTGAAATCGCCCAGTGTGATCATTCACCGGGCTGAGGGAAGGGGTTAACCTGGTGCCCCTGGATCCCTTCTGGATCCCTTTGCCACCAGTTGTGAAGACACAACATCCCGGACCCGAGGATAACATTCGGGTCGTACTCCGACGGGAATCCTGAGGCTATTAAAAGAACTCGCAAACGCTAGGTCCAATATTCCTGGTCTCAGCTAGAACCACAAGTCCACGCGGCTAGACGGCTCGAAAAATAGATATGTAGGATGGAGGGGATATGCGGAAAAGGTTGTGTGTGAATGACCGCTCGTATGACGTTAGATGAACTGAAGAACGACATACCAATCACAAAGAATGTAGCTCCAGCCTAGAGAACTAGCTACAATAAGCTCCATGTTTCATTATCATGACTATCCCTCTCCATTTGATACCAATCAGAAGGATGCGACGCACTAAGATAGTCAATCCCCTGATATCACCGTACGTGTGGTGGTGCGTCCATCCAGGCTGTTTTTTACTGGGAGTCATAGAGTGCTATACAGGAAGCAAGGAAAGAACGGGGTGAGCTCGAACTCATTCAGAGTTTCGAGAACGGTCTACCTTGTCAAGACCTCAACTAGCACAAACATGCTCCCCAGGAAGACAGTTTGGCCGTCGGACACGATGGCCAACTGTATGATATCACACGGACGGAAGAGGCGGCCAACACGAAGGGACGAGGCTCTTTGCTGATCCCGCTACACTCCAAAGTGCCACCGTCCCATCAGCACCTCCATTGACGAGAAGGAATTCACCAGTGTTTGATCCCCTTTCCCCAAGGACACTCCCACCCACAAGTTACAACAGATGTTACCCGGTAGACGTTGAGATCGAACTTACCTTCCACCGTAGTTTACAATGCACCCTGTCCCAAGAAGTTGGCATCATCCTCGAGAGCCGTTCGTGATAGACTCAGTAGGCCTGGTGGAGGTGGGCAGCGCAAGATTGGTTGAGTCGTGAACATTGACCTACAAAATGGGTTGGTAAAGACCCGAAAGAATCTCCGAACAGCATCAGCTTCCTGTGAGCTCCAGATCTGGACTCTACCTGGTCAGCACTTGTAGACCAGATGCTAGAAAAGCCTGGGGTTGACCGACTTTCCCAGGTGTTAGCATGCCCTCCACGCTGTGCAAGACTGCAATGACGCACTTTTCAGTTGAGTCGGTTTGAACGGCGTTAAATTGTGTCGTAACCCGGCAGTGTTACCAGGGCTCGGAGTCAACAAAGGATGGTTACGTGGCAAGCATTACCGCATGCCAGTCACAGAACGAGAGATCGCAAGGACATCGGCGAAGGTGCGAAATCACGTCACTCTTGTACGGTCAATTGGCTACAAGTTGTCTGGTGACCTCATACTAGCGGGCTGTGTGCCTCCGTGAGTGCGCACACTATACATGCAAACTGTGGGCTTCTTCAAAACCTTTCGTGCACGCCTGATGATCGATACGTGATCGTGAATGCATCGATGAACGGCGTCGGTCAAGTATCCTCGCAGGTACACCTGCTTTCTTCGAGTAAGGCATTGCTAGCAACGTCATATGCTTGCGCCAATCAAAGTCCATGTTGAACAGCATCCAACGAGGTGTTATTTCTCTCAGAGGCAAGTCGGTACTGCAAGTACATTGTATTTTATCAATTGATCATCCATAGGTTCAGAATGAAGTATTGATTTACACGGCTTCAACTACCATGCAAGTAAACAGTTCGACTGGGGAGAACATCAGTCTCGATATCATCTGGGACACTGTTCCAGGTCAGCATCGTGTTTCTCTTGACGTGATATCGTTCTTATCTGCCATTACTTCAGAATCGCAATATTACAACACGTCGGCTACAGTATATATCATAGCTTGCTCTTTAGGTGTATCTGATTACATGACCAGCCTAGATGTTCAGAGGGGGTATCTGGAACCGACGGTGGATGTGTCAGACGCAGCATCACAGGCTTGGCCCTTATGGACACCTCATGAAGGAATGCAGCTTGGTTCGGTGGTACGTGCACTGTTCCTTTAGTGGGGATGAATCTTGTTGACATAATAATGAAGCTGTCTAGGGCGTATGGGAAGATTGAAACTACCTACTACGGAAATACCTCTTTGGACATGTATGTTTTATCTCTTCGAGTTGGCTACTTAATCAATCGATTACCCAGCTATCTGATGAACTTACTAGGAATACCTCAATTGAACGGCATAGCATCGAACACAACGCCTTTCACTCTGACGCCATACGAACTCGAGAATGCATTGTCCACCATGACCGCCAGGTTGATATGGATAGGTGCGCTTCTCCGATTGTCGACTCTTGGCAGGTTTAAGGTTGAATGACCACTTTCATAGGCGGAAAATTAATTGAAAGTAACGGAAATATACCCACAAACAGCCTTGTTCAAGTTATAGAGCAAGTGTCCGGACGGAGGTTGAATGTAAGTCTCCAATCCCACACGTGTCTACGATTCCTCCCACACATTTCGTTTTAGATAAATACCATCCCAGTACGTCTTTTTGGGTCGGCAAATTCTCTATTGTCTCTGAAAACATTTTGTGGAACAGGTTATATTCACCCTGAGCATGTCCTTCATCCTCCTCGTGATAGCCTTCCTCATGCTTGACGTCCCGTCAAGTATAAAGAAAGACCCACCCTCGGTCACGGGTACCACTGTGTTAGAAATGCTCTGGGTTGGAGCGCACTTCGACGCTCTCCACGAACGCCTGAACGCAATTAGCTGCCCGTCAGCCGGGGACCTGCGATCTGCGTACATGTTTGATGTATGTCTCACGAAAAGTGAGCTCTCTCAGAGGAGCACGACCGTTAGTGAAGCAGTACCGCTCCTGAATCCAGAACTTGCCGCTCGTATGCAAATAGACGATGTAATACATGGTATCGCTCGACGCCTTCAACTCTCGTCATGCATTACTTACCATGCTGTTGTGCCGTTCGTAGCACGGACCCAAATAGCCGAGGTTTGACAGAGCGTACAGCGGCCAGTATACACTCCGTCTCCTGTCAAATCGCGATGTTTCTGGTGCCATCTGCTGCATGGATTCTGTCTTCCTTCATGTCGCACTTTTGTTGTTGCTGGTATTCCATCCCGAACACCGTGTTACCGCTCAATCTGTCAGCAAAGTGTTCACAGCTGCATTGGTAGCTTCATTGCAACTCTTTTACGTCGTAAGTTTGACGTTGAGTACAGGCGATACTTAACGACATTGATTGGTTCGCCTCAGGTGTATACTCTGATATTGGTTTTCTTTACACAGCAGCTCGCAGTCTCCCGAGCCATGGTGCGTACACAAAATCTAACCAGGATCCATGACCTCTCGCAAGTATGGACTGGTATTGGCTCCGCATTGGTCGGGTTTTGGCAACAAATCAAGGTCACCGCATCGCTCCGCACGACGCTCGCGATCTTGGCATACTATCTCTCTGCATCCGCTCTCCACATCATATCGACGACCATAATTCGATTCGAGGTATTTAACAGCGGTATAAATCACACGGCGCAGTCAGCGTTGGCGTGGCCATCTTCGGCGTTCACCGCGTACGACTGGGCCGCACTTTCCCCGATCGTTCCGCTAAACCAGCTCCCTATTTCCACCAAGGGCTTGGTCAACAGTACGCTGTATGACGTGCAGACGGTGAACTCGGTGTCTGTGGATGCAACCGTGAACGTGACCACCATTCGGGCTAACTATGGTTTGCTCCCTAATCCTTTGAGTCTATGATTCAGGTTTCATCGAGGCGACCTTACCCGTCGTAATAGATGGCATGTTTGCCGAGATGAATGTTTGTAGGTCCTTGAGAATGGTGGCTCTCCAGGTAAAACACTGACGCGTGTTCCAACTTCCAGGGAAGGACATGGTCTTGTTCTTGCGTGACACCCAAGCCCTACCCTACGAAAGTAACAATTCGTTTACGGTTTGGATGCTCTTTAATTGCCACGATTAGAACATACTCGCTTACGTTCTCACCAGTCCCCGAATTGCGACGGTTATCTCCTATACTGGGTGACAACTGCGCTCCAGCTGGAGGCATCCCTTAGCGAGGAAGTGAATATGAGCATGCCTTGTAATTACACAACACCGGCAGGTCTGGAAAAGGCATTTGAGACGGATGATGACCAATCTGACGTTGCGCAGGTGGGAACGAGACCTCGAACACGACCGTATACATTGTGGTATGTTCAATCAACGCGACGACGACGGTGAACATCTTGGACGTCCAGAATGATGTCCTCCCCGGCACACGCCAGTCGCAACCAACAGATGTGTCGCAGCGATCGTGGTCGGTCTGGTCGCCAATTGGATGTACGCCGTCCCTTGGTAACGAGGTGCAATTATCGTGCTTATTGATGCTCGACACATACTGAAATCCTTGTCGATGTTAGATATCGAGCGCGCTCAGCAATGCCGTCAGTTATGCAGGGATCTACACCTTCCCGACTTCTAACATGAACTTGTAAGCCCCCAGTTGCGTGTGCCAGCAGTGCTTGATGGTCACAAGGTATACGATGTCGCTGTTCGGCATCAATACCAATGCGAGCGATTTTACGTCTGTTACACAATCGAGCGCGGACCCTTCTGTGACGCTCACTCCCTCTCAGTTTGAGGCGCCATTTCTCGGATCGCGGCGCAGTACCTATGGGCGGGTACGTGAAGTTCATAGTGGCGGCCTGCAACTTGGCTGACTGAATCGCTCTAGCCGGTCATACCAATGGTGACTTCGGACCTGCGTGCGGGTCTGGAGAGAGCGTCGTGACGGACCTCATCGTCATGCAAAGACTCAATGTAAGTTTTTCATCACCGCCGTTGACTGTGATGCTGACAATATGACTGCTAAATAGATCAATACGATACCTGTAAGACTGTCCAGCCATAGACCGACTGCCATGATGTCTCAACCAAGCCACAGGTTGTGATCGCATTCGCAGCATTGTTGGTACTTTTCGTCCTCGCCGTGTATATGGTCGGCCTCAAGCCATCGACACCCTTCCCACTCTCGAAGCTAGGGGTGCTAGAAACGCTGTGGCTGGAGGCACACTCAGACGTCCTCCACGCGCGCATGCGCCAGATTGCAGACCCGACCGTACACAACTTGCGTGTTGCGGGCATGTTTGACATATGCCTGGCAGATGAGGTTGGGGAAGTATTGGATGGGGAGACTGGAATTGCTGAATGACGATGATTTTGATTTAGGGAGTCACACGTGTTTGGGGTCAGCGTTACGCTGACGGTGTCTGTTCTTCGTGAACTACGGGGGCCTGGCGAGCAATGTTGCCGACTGGATAGATCCTATCATTTAGTGCCAATGTGAGAACGAATGGCTCCCATGCCACTCAATGAGTGACCTCAAATCCGAAGATTCAACATTACTATATGATCTATGGATTCAATGATTCTGGAAGAATGGACAATTAAATGTCCACCGGCGTAAGTGCGCCGAATGTCATCGTTTCAGTGTCTTTTCCCCTCAGCACTGCCAAAGGGGTGGAATATTTGAAGGTTGACGGACCACAGTGACCAACTTCTCCAGGTGTTAGCGTGCCCTTCACGCCGTGCAAGACTTAAGTGACGCACTTTTCGCCAGTTCGGTTTGAGCGACATTAAATTGTGTCGTAAGCCGGCAGCGTTACCAAGGCCCTTGGAATTAGCAAAGGATGGTTACTACGTGGCGAGCACTTGTTGATGCTTGTACCGCGTGCCAGAACGACTCGGGATCGCAATGTCGACAGTATCTCGTGCTCGATACGGGCATCGGTGAAGGTGCGAAATCACGTCACTCTTGTACGGTCAATAAGCAGCCCCGTGACCTCATAGCGGGCTGGTGTCGAAGCGAGCCGAATTGGCCTAAATGGAGACATCTTCCAAAAAGAAACACAAAGTGACGCAGGACCACGATGACATGGGCAATTTACGCAAAAAAAGTAATGGTGCGTACTGTCGACCAATCAGAGCTCTCACACGGCCGCTCAAGCGGACACATTACGCCACGGCGCATCAGGTTTTTCCCATGCAAAATGCCAAAATGGCGCTTAGCTGGAGATTCCCTTACGAGGCTTTATGGAGTGTACTCTCAACCAATCAGATCTCTCTCCCAAGTAACGTGTTGCGTTACTTGACCGACCCTTGGCGATGAATAAGTTCAGCTAAGCCGAAATAAACACGGCTTTATAAAGACAACTGGAAAATTATGGATCAGAGCGTTGATCCCTTCGTCTTCTAATTTTTGAAGCATGACCCGCTTCACCCTCCCACTCTTTACAGTCTTGGCGAGCAGAATCGCGTTGGCGATTGCTTGCAACACAGTCTCTCTTTTGCTAAATGACGTTTGCCAGGAAATCGCGTGCTCAACTTCTGCTGAGTCTGAGGTCTACGATATATGTGAGTTGACCAGTTTCACCTCCGCCATAATAATTTATTCACGACGTGCAGTGTCTCTCAACTATGCACTGGATATCAGTCACTGGGCAGCTTCGAGTACCCAATCTGCAATGTGCTCTTTTGAACCTGGTACGGCCGAAGATTTGGGCATAGCAGTAAGTACACTACTCCGCGCGTGTACGGTGTCTTCGTTACTGAAAAGTTGCTTCTTAGTTGGAAATCCTAGGAAAGTCGAAGACCCCATTCGCGGTTCGTGTAGTATTTCGGGGGCATTGTAATGATCCTATCGGTAACATTGGAACCATAGGTCAAAGGTGGTGGCCATACGTGCAACCAAGGGTTTTCGTCGACTCCAGGCGTCCAAATATCCATGACACGATTTTCTGAGGTTTCCTACGATCCCACGACCGAAACGGCCACAGTTGGTGCAGGTCTCATCTGGGATGACGTATATGCGGCTCTTGAAGAACACGGGGTGATCGTTGTTGGTGGAAGAGTGAGCGGTATTGGTGTGGCCGGTTTTACACTTGGAGGAGGTAAGCTTTATTGTCGTCTAATAAATCTGCATGGCTAAGTACTTTCACAGGCTACTCGTGGCTCTCAAACCAACACGGCCTAACTGCTGATACAGTACAAGGATTTGAGTTGATATTGCCTAACGGTACCCTCGCCAAAGTCACGGAGACCAAGAACCCGGACTTGTTCTTTGCTCTCAAGGTATGCTCTTTTGCGGATTATGTTTGGTATCATGAATTTATCAGCTCGTAGGGAGGACTCAACAACTTTGTAAGTTGAATTGCATTGTCAGATACTACCGTCTTGGTAATTGGCTTGCAGGGTATCGTAACCAAGTTCACATTGAAGACATTCCAACAAGGAGACGTCTGGGTAAGTGTTGTGTTGTATTGTATGTGTCCTTACTGACAAAATATCAAGGGCGGGCCAATTTTCTACACGGCGAGCGTCATGGACCAAGTGAAACAGGCTACGGCGAACTTCGCGGCCCACAACACTGACCCCAAGGCTGCACTCATCACGACTTACAACTGCCTTCTTGGGATAGTGAGTGCGGTGTCTTAATCAGAATAAGGGTGCTGATTTTTGGCGCGCAGCCTGGCGCTGATGTGGAATTTTTCTATGATGGTTCCGAGCCTGCTGATGGCGTCTTTGATGAGTTCCTAGCAATTCCCTGGATCGTGAAGGATGTTTCCACTCGTTCCTTTACATCTCTCGTAAAGAGTTTCGACCCCAATGTGACAGCCGGGACACGGTAAAGACACTGCTACGCCGTACCATTCCAATGCTAACTCTTCTCCAGAGGAGTATTCAACGCAATTTCATCGCCGGGCCTTCCCCTCTCACTGTTGGACTCCGTCGTCGACGAGACCATGGTGCGTGTAATGTGTCGCTTTTGTCATGAGCCTGCTGAGTTTTTTTATCATGTCACTAGCAATGGTGCGAAAAACTTCTCCTGGAACCTGGCCTCTTCATATCATATGACGTGGAACCCTTCCTGCCAACTTACCTCTCCCACAACACCACACCGACTGCGTTCCCACCTTCTCGCGCCGAGCCCGTCTACCCCGTAAACATCTATTACGCTTGGTTATTGCCCACCTCCGACCAAGACTTTTGGGATGCGGCACGGACCAGTGCAAGCAGGCTGCAAGCCGAAGCCGATAAGCTCGCCCAAACCGACAGCACTCCCGCTTTATATCCCAACTACGCCATCTTCGATACACCGCTAGCCAATATGTACGGTGACAATCTACCTAGATTGGAGAAGATCAAGGGCGAGGTGGATCCGAGCAACGTCATGGGTCTTGCTGGTGGTTTCAAAATTAATCCACCTCAGTAGTTTCGTGCACCGTATACCCAACGTAGCCTAATCTCAACTTGGTTTATACTTCCATCCGAGAAACCTGGTCAAATATCATAGATGAATGCTGTATACTTTTGGACGAGAATCTGCTGTCCTCGTGTGTGGATGCTAGTAGAAGTGAGAGATTGGTGAAACGGTCAATTCTACTGAGAAGTCGGGCCATGAGGAAAACCGGTGGAAGTCATTTAAGTTTGTCAACTTTCTCGCGATTCATGTTCGATGCCACAGACTTGCGTTCACGGCGGGCAGAATACTTATACGTTTCTGTGTAGGTCTCTTCTACTGTAAATTGTTATACTTGGAGTTGATGGGTTGTAATGAAGGATGATGATGCGTATGTTGGAAAAGGCAGGCGGCCGCGTCGCTGAGGACTCAGACTTTTATTCGTATTTAAGCATTGTGATCCAGATCTCAAGATCTCAAGCTCGGATTGAGTGGGCCTGAGAAAGACAACGAGATATGTCAAGGTGGTTGGGTGCGACGTGGTAGACGCGTACGTCACACTGTATCTTGGTGTGTTCTTTAACTTAGCCGTCTTATCGATTGATTTCCGATGTCGTAATGTGTGATGACTTCTTGTGATGCAAGTTACAGCGTTCTGCGAGCTAAATCTGTCACGCAGAGTCCTCGAGGCATGCATGGGCGCTGTAGCCCTTTACATCGGGCGCCCCAGCATTTTCTCCAACCACTGAATTCAATGAATCATGTTCCGTCGATTAGGTATTTGTTTCCAAGTTTCACATGATAGAAAGTGAAGTGACCACTTCCAGTCCAACAGCTGTATCCAATGACACCTGCCCTTCTCAATGGACTTCGACGTCAAAGGGAGACTGAGAATACACCCTCGCTCGCAAAATACTCATGTTTGCTTTCTAAACGCTAATTCGAACTCATATTGATTTGGTGTGCAGTCAGTCTGGACACTCACTACAAGCAACTGAAGATGATTTGTGACCTGAATGAGGTCATTGTTTTCCACTGGGGAGCGCTCTCGCTGTGCTCGCAGAAACGCCCTGATCGCTCTGGATCTCTGGACAATCTCGCATGTGGTCTCGCCTCCCGATACAAGCAGCTCGGAAAGATGGACGACCTGAATGAAGCCATTGTTCTCCGCAGAGAAGTGCTCTCACTGTGCCCACAGGGACATGTCAATCGCTTTTTGTCCCTGAAAAATCTCGCGAATGATCTCTCCTCTCGGTACGAGCATCTCGGAGAGATGGATGACCTGAACGAGGCCATTATTTTCCGCTGGGAAGCTCTCTCGCTGTGCCCACAGGGGCACCCTAGTCGCTCATTGTTTCTAAATCATCTCGCCAATGATCTCTCCTCTCGATACCTGTGGCTCGGAGGGATGGATGACCTGAACGAAGCCATTGTTCTTCGCAGAGGAGTGCTCTTGCTATGCCCACAGGGGCATGCTAATCACTCATTTTCTCTGAACAATCTTGCGAATGATCTCTCCTCTCGATATCAGCACCTCGGAGGGATGGACGACCTGAATGAGGCCATCGATCTCCACCAGGAGGCACTCTCGCTGTGGCCACGGGGGCACGCTAATCGCTCTTTGTCTCTGAACAATCTTGCGAATGACCTCTCCTCCCGATATCAGCATCTCGGAGGGATGAATGACTTGAACGAGGCCATTGAGCTCCACCGGGAAGCGCTTTCGTTGTGCCCACAGGGGAATCTTAACCGCCCAATGTACCTGAACAATCTCGCAAATGATCTCTCCTCTCGATATCATCACCTCGGAGCGATGGATGACCTAAACGAGGCCAGTGTTCTTCATCTGGAAGCACTCTTGCTGTGTTCACAGAGGCATCTCAACCGCTCAATATATCTGAACAATCTCGCAAATGATCTTTCCTCCCGGTACAGGCAGCTCGGAGGGATGGATGACCTAAATGAGGCCATTGATCTCAACCGAGAAGCACTCCTGCTGCGCCGAAGGGGACACCCTAATCGCCCAATGTCTCTGAACAATCTTGCAAGTAGTCTCTCCTCTCGATACGAACACCGCAAAGAGACAGGCGACCTGAATGAAGCTATTAATCTTGCCTGGGAAGCACTATCACTGTGCCCACAAGGACACCCTGGTTGCTTATCGTCTCTGAACAATCTAGCAAATTGTTTATTCTCTCGATACAGGCAGCTCAGGGAGATGGATGACCTGGACATCGCCATTGTTCTCAGCGAAGATGCACTCTTACTTTCCCCACCAGGATACCCTTCTCGATCGTCGTCTCTGCTGAATCTTGCTTCATCATATTATACTCGGTTTGCACGGTTATGCCAGGCAGAGGACAAGCAAGCGCTGTTTGATCTTTGTGCTGAGCTTGTGCATGTGCAAGAGATGGTTTCCAAAAGTGATTTGGTGGCCGCAAAAGTATGGGTGGACGCAGCCGAAGAATTCAACCATGACTCAACACTTCTCGCACATGAAACGGCCCTTCGGCTACTTGTCGAGCACACAGCTGCTCTACCACCACTGCCTCAACACCTCACGCTTCTCAAGTCCCTCTCATCATCCCTCGCAGTGGATGCCTTTTCGGCTTGTCTTCGTAGTCAGTCTACAACTAAAGCTGTCGAGCTTCTTGAACAAGGTCGCGCTGTTTTCTGGAGTCAGCTTACTCGCCTGCAGTCACCACTCGATGATGTCCTTGCGTCCGGTCCCAAAGGAAAGATCTTGGCAGAGGAGTACCAGCGTCTGGCCTCACTCATTCGCAATGTTCTCCATTCACCTGACGCTGCTCAGCACGATCGGATCTCTGGTCTCAATTTGAAGTTGAAAAAAGTGGTGTCCCAGATTCGCGAGTTACCCGGTCTCTCTCGCTTCCTCCTTCCTTCGTTCTTCTCCACTCTTCAACGCGCGGCTAGTGACGGACCTGTCGTCATTATGAACTGCAGCAAGTATGGCTGCGATGCGCTTATCGTGTTTGTCGACAAGGATCCTGTTCATATCCCGCTGTCAATTACGCGAGAATATGTCCAAGAAATGTCATTTAAACTCAGAGACTTGATGAAACTTGCAAGGTGGGAAGACAGGACGAAGGATTTTATGTGTTTCTTGCGAGAACTCTGGGAAAAGGTGGTTTCACACATAGTTGAATTCCTCCAAACTACATGTCTCCCTAACTCACGCATCTGGTGGTGTCCTACGGCCGAATTCTCTCTCCTATACTACCACCTTGGCCGCCCTTATTCATGCTAGGCGCGCTAGTCCAATAGATACTGTGGAAAAGAAGAAACGTATTCTCGCCATCGGTCAAGTGGCCGCCAAGGATGCAAGGGAACTCCTGAATGTAGGCACCGAACTGACCAACATTGGTCAGCTCGTCGATGGACATGCCACGTTTACACGCATCGAAGGGGAAGATGCTTGCATTCCCAACGTCGTTAATGAGCTGGGCAAGAATGATTGGGTGCACTTTGCTTGTCATGGTATCCAGAACCAGCAGCAGCCATTCGAATCCGCATTCGCGCTGCACGACGATCGGTTCACAATCCAGCATAATATTCGGTGCAATTTGGAGAACTCGGAATTTGCGTACCTGTCGGCTTGTCATACTACCGTCGGAGACCAAGAAAGTCCAGACGAAGTGATTCACCTCGCGTCTGCGATGCAATTTGCTGGATTTCGCTCTGTCATCGGGACGACGTGGTCGGTGGATGATTCTGCGGCGAGGGAGATTGCATCCAAGTTAGTTTTATGAGCTGATGGTGGACGATTCAGGTCACCTGGATTGGAACCGCGCAGCGGGTGCGTTACGAAGGACGATGAAGAGGGTAAATGTTCCAATAGATCAACGCATTCTCTACGTACATATTGGAGCGTAACTTTGTGCCATCCGGTGTGCCTTCCCGTTTTGCTTTCCATTGATTGTACCCATGTTGTTGCTCCTATCTCCGATTTACCCTCACGTGAGGGGGAACGGCATTTCAGGTTATAAGGGGCGTACTTCTAGATTTGGATGATCGAACTGTGGAATTGACCAGCAGCGGGTAGTTTGCCTTCTGGTGATCATGCTACTGCCACTCCAAGTCTCACATTCGCGCATCCGGTCTTGGCAGCCGGGTCACGGTCTATTCACTGGGCTTGAAATCGAGGCTTGAACTAAGAGAACGGAAAGCATGGGTTTTCTATGTGGATTTGAACTTTCGTGCGTCATCGTTACACTGGACCACGTACCCGGATATGTTCGCTGGAATCTCAACCAAAAAGTGGGTGAGCCTACTTCAAAGCTTGCGATTAGTGTTTTGAATTTCTTCGTGCTCGCCGCTTCCTCACACTTTTTCTGAGGTGATTCTACCACCAAGTAGGCAGGGGGCTGCCGCACATGTATGGTGACAATCTACCTAGACTGGAGAAGATCAAGGGCGAGGTGGATCGAAGCGACGTCATGGGTCTTGCTGGCGGTTTCAAAATCAATCCACCTCACTGGTTTCGTGCACCGTATACCCACCTAATCTCAACTTTGTTTACGTTTCCATCCGAGAAATGTCGTGGACGGATGCTGGTTGGTGTACTTTTGGACAGAAATCCGTTGTCCCCGCATGTGGCTGTTCGTGAAAGTGAGGGTCGGTGAGACGGTCAGTGCAATTGTTGGCGAAGTCTACAAAGAAGTCGGGCCAGAAAGGCCGCTGGAAATCAAGACATTGGCGTAGCTTATCTACTTTCCTATGATTCATGTTCAATGACGTTCATGGGCCAGAGAACACCGGTACATATGTTTCCGTGTAAGCCTCTCTCGGTATGAGTTATCGTATCTGGAGTTGATGAAGGGCGTACCGGGCCCCATTACTGATTCAGGGGAACTGCAGCTCGAACGCTCTGATCCGAAGTTAGCGCAGAAGGCATGAATCGAATCCCGATCAAAATGGCGGGGGAGCGGACGCGAGGAGCTCACCAGAGCCGAACTGTGGCATTGATGATGCGCCCACCCGGAAAGGTTGCGAAGCTCGTTTACATACTAAGGGGGGTCGAGTAGGGTAAGCACTGAAAGGGTACCCTTAGAACGAGCGCATCGTTGAAACGAAGCCGAAACGACCCAGAGTTTAATCCGCGTCAACACGGTGGTACTACGGATCCCGTATCATTTGCGCTATTCCATCTTCGGGATACGAATCCTGTCAATAAGGTACTAGAAAGCAAGGTTATTACTGCTGAGTTTATACTTTACCTATCCTCCTGACTGCCTGGATCGAAGACTATTGGGTGATTGAGGTGTTACAGAACTGGGTGACCGCGAGTCTTCCATGTTGGAAGTTTGATTGTCCATGCGCCAGTGAAACCCCACGATGTGCGCTGCGGATTTCGTTTGTCTGGATCTCTTCGTGCTCACCTCCTCAGTTAGTCACTCTGTTTCTGAAGTGATTGTGCCTACACAGTGGGTGGTGTACGACCCACTCAGAGAGCGAGATGAGCTAGTGAGCGTGGGATTCCCCCCTGACAGTCAATCAAGTCTGTGGTTGTGATGAACTGTCATCGCAGTCAAGCATCAAGCGTTGAGACTTGAAGGATGATCAGTGAATATTCATCACCGATAACTTATTCGCCGCACGGTAGACGGGCAAGTCCGAGAAAATGAGCCATAACCACGCCCCTTGACCACAAGCCACGTGATTGTCACAGTGCCTCGACTCTCTTATCCGCACAGACGATGTGTGTGTTTTTCAGAACAGTTCTACTCTGGCGAAGCTCTGTGCGCAACTTCGGGACGTGCCAAAGTGCTCGCCTGACCTCGAGGCAGACATGATGCAGTCAATCCATAATCGGGTATGAGGCTTCGTTGCCCGTCTGGCTGCACCGCATCATCGTTGCGCTCCCCTTTGTGGTGTCCGCGCTGTGCTGCCGTCCACCCCACTTCCATGCGCCACCAACGAAGCACTATAAGTAGATCCGTCTTTGCTTTGCGTCGCCTGTAAACTGCCATATCAACCTTTTCTTTCTACTCGAGTGGCCCGTTGAGCGAGGCCATCGTTCGCCCCCAAGATGATACGCTTCTACTTTTTCCTCTCTGTTTTTGCTCTATTGCCCTTCGTCTCAGCACATGGATGGGTCAAGTCGGTCACCATCAACGGGAAATCATATCCTGGAAATGAGCCAGGTGGCTCTACGAACCCGAGTATCATTCGACAGGTTCGTCTTCGCCTACGAGTTGTGTATATGTAACCTCCTTTGTGAACAGATATCGACGATTTCACCTGTCAAAGGCGCGACGAATCCATCTTTGAACTGTGGCATGAATGCAACTCTAGCGCAAGATGTCGCTAGTGCTAATCCAGGAGACCAACTCCTAGTTTGGTGGGTTGGTGGTGCCACCGGTAGTGAGAATGTGCGTCCTCGAACTTCCCTCTTCCTTTCTGAGACCAAGTTCCGTGTAGTGGTTTCACGAAACTGGACCTATCATGCATTATATGGCTCAATGCAGTGGCTCTTGTGCGTCCTACGACTCTACGGATGCAGAGTGGTTCAAGGTCTCGGAGTTGGGGGTTCAGCCGGACAATAACTCTTGGTATCAAGGAAACCTCGGTGCGTTATCTTGTAAGCCGATTGACGGGAGCGACCTCTGACCGATTGTGGGAATAATAGCGTCGGGTGTGCCCGTGAATGTAACTATTCCGTCGAAAATCGCACCTGGAAACTACCTCCTCCGTACCGAGCTCATTTCTCTCCAGAATGCCATGTCGGAAGGCGGTGCCGAGTTTTATCCGGCGTGCATCCAACTCAGCGTTGGAGGCTCAGGGTCTGGCACGCCATCCAGTGGTGACGAATGCCATCTACCTGGCTGTTATTCAGACACTGACCCGGGGATTCTTGATCCTACTGTAAGCATTTTGGTTTGCTTTCGTGAACGAAACCTGACGAGAAACGGTAGGTTTATGACCCGCCTTTGACCTACACTTTCCCTGGACCTCCTGTACCTACGTTCGTTGGCAACGATGTGATTCTAGGTGGTTATCAGCCCGGTAGTTCTTCCGGCGGCTCTTCATCCGGCGGTTATTCCGCTGGAGGTCCTTCTGCTACAACGACGCCATCGTCGCCCTCACCTACAGCGTCGGCATCCGGCAGTGAGTCCCACCCTTTCGCTTTTTTTTCTTTTCTTTTCGCTCTTCCCGCCCTCTTTTCTTGTTATTCCTTACCACAAGTGACAGTGCCCGCTAACTCTGACTCTCCTTCACCATCGGCCACAATTGTGCCGACGTCCACTCCTTCTCCAACTTCACATTCGGGTTCGACTGCAGGAACCGCTTGTTATGTGACGCCTTCCAACCCACAGTCGCTCAGGAAGCGTGGTAATTTGGTCCACAAGAAACGCAAACACCGCCTCGTTCGACGCGGTACTTGAGCGCCCCAGCATCCTTTTGTCGGTGCATGGCATTGCATATGGTTGCTGTAGATCCCTGGTGGTTTTCGGTCCTGTGGATCGACGTGGCCCGAGGTTCATTCATACACTTGACGGGTTGATCCCAGCGTGGACAGGCGCCTGACCATATATTCGTTGCTACTATTAAGTTATCTTTGATCTCGCTCCTTTGTAGACTTATTACGACGTATGTAGATGCTGTATCCTTGCTGTATCCATTAAATATCATGATCCTTCCGAGATCCGAGAGAAAGTTCGGAGTTGAATCCTCCCTGTGGCCACTGGAACGACATGCGAGCGGCAAGCACGTCGGTGTGTCTTGCAGTCACCACCATCATCAACCTCTTACGATGTTAATCGTGTCTTTTGTAAGGTCCTTCAATCTGACTAGCTGACGAACTCATTCAATTGTGTGACAGATCAGGCATGGCGAGTCTCTCGATAATCTCGTAAGTGATATGCTGTTAACGCACGAGACGCCCAACTCATCGCACAGAGAGCGATTTGGGCTGGCCACCGCGACGTAGAGCTGAGTGAACTCGGTGAGTGGCGTCTACGAGGCACTCAGCCTTGACTGATCGAACCACCAGGGGTGCGGGTGAGCACGACAAATCCCCCTTTTTCCACTTGTTTCTGACCTCAACGCTGGTAGCAAGCAAAGGCGCTCGGAGACGCCTATGCCAACACCCGTCTCGACGCCATCATCACATCGGACCTCAAACGTGCGCATGCCACCGCAGTAGCGCTCCTTGACGGCCAACCGGATCCAAAGCCATCCTTTGACCTCGATCGCGATCTCCGCGAGCAGTCCTTTGGCGATGCTGAAGGCCACCCGTGGCATATGCAGCAAAGCGCCGATAAATCGCCCGAGGATCATATCAAGGAAGGCCGCTACCCCGTCCTGTTCGAGAGACGCGCCAAGTTTCCCAACGGAGAGAGCTTGGACGACCTGGCGGTGCGCGCAGAGCGCGTCGTGCGTGACCGTGTCTTGGCGCCCTACCTCCACCGCGCGCTGTCTGGGGACGTGCACGTCGCGTTGGTCAGTCATGGGCTGTGTATTAGCGAGATGATACCCGCGCTGGTGAAGCGGAACGACGGAGGTGTGGCCGTAAAGGATTATAGAGGCTTGCGCAACACCGCTTGGATCAGGGCTGTGGTGCAGGTCAAGGTGAGGTGTCCCGTCGTCTGGGGAGTGTTTGGCACTGATCGTTGCGTATGTCACTAGCCTGGCACAGGGGACACACTGCAGGCCGTGCCACCGTTGGTCGTGACGGTGACGGACGTGAACCGACATGAGCACATCACCGATATTGTAAGTTGTCACGATCGCCTTGAGTAGTCGTGCTAGGCTGATGTTATTCAAGAAGCGTCAGGTGGAGATCATCGAGCATGATCCCGAACAACAGGCTATCCGTGACTTCTTTGGAGGGGGTGACGGGAAGAAACTGCAGAACTCGCAGAGCGATGATGTCGAGATGGGAGAGCGTAACTGATCTGCATAGAGATAGAATATCATTAGGATGCCCTTCGATAGAGAATACGGATGCAAGCCAATATGACTCCAGGCACTCAGTGAGGCAGTGGCTAGCTTACTGAAAAAACTTCTTTATCTTGCATTCCATTGGGAACGTATCTCATCGCCCTCGGTTCCATTCTCTTCTTCCATCGGTATGAACGGGCCCATGCTCGTCCGAGACTCTCAAGAACATGATCCTCATCGTCACAGGAATCACCAACATTCGAATGACGTTGTCACTGCCAACCGTCAAGGTAACGACGGACCTGACGAAGGAAGCGAGGTCCGTCATTCATTCAAGTATCTGATACGACATTCCGGTGAGTGCCACCACGACTTTTGAACACGACCGTTTCAATGGGACCATATGATACCGCTGCGGCTGCGTGTGGCGCCTGGCACGGACAGACGACTTTTCAAGGTTCATAGGAGTTGGCGGATCCAGTTGTGAGACGCCACGCGGCAGCCTCGAGGACAGATGGGCGCGTGTTTCGCCGTGCGCCATCGATGCTGGGAAGTCCCCTCGGAGCGCCGCAAACTTAACCTTACGAACGAGTTCGCTCGGGTGGTTGTGATTCTCGTGAAGAGGCTATAGTAGTATGCTTATCAGAAACAGAGGTTGGTTTCATTTCTCTTATCTGATACTCCCTGCCAGGAACATTTTGACACGTGGACCTCTCCCGCGACAACACGTCCCTGTTCTTTATTTGCTGCCACACGACAATGCGGACAAGATTGAGTGCGGCACGTTCGTGACTCCCTACACTCCGTATCAGTCCGCAGCTTCGTGCTTCCGGGCACGAAACCAATGGAAGGCCGCACGGTAGCCTCGTGAAGGTGCCTAATACCCCGCCCTGTCACCACGAAACACCGCCGACCTATTGTTGCGCGCTGTGCCGCCAAGTCTGCTTTTCAGTCGTGGGTCTTTGTTCTCTTTTCATTTACTCGTTCCCGCCGGTCCCTTTGTCCCTTCGTGCCCCTGCATCCACTGATTCCATCTCTCTTTCTTCCCATGCATTTGGCCTCTTCATTCCGTCTTGCCCTCATCCCACTTCTTTCATTGCTGCCACAGGTTCGTGCACATGGTTATGTCGCAAAAGTCACCATCGATGGCACTGTGTATCACGGAAATGTACCCAATGCCCAGCCAATCCCGTCGATAGTCCGTCAAATAAACACCATAGACCCTGTCAAGGGTACATCCAATCCATATCTAAACTGTGGCCAGGATGCACAACTGGCCGCCCTCGTTGCCAACGCAAATCCCGGAAGTAAGGTCCAATTTCTGTGGTTAGATGGCGATGGCACCAACGTGAGTGTGCCGTGCTCGGATAGCACTTGGGATCCTAACATCTGTATATAGTGGCCGCACGACATTGGGCCGCTCATGACATACATGGCCTCGTGCGGCAACACGACGTGCGACCAGTACAATGCCACCAACGCAGAGTGGTTCAAGATCGAGGAGACGGGCCTTGAACCGGGCAACGTGACCTGGTACCAGCAGAACATCAGTACGTCCCACGTCGACATGTCGTGGGGAACGTTGACCCAAGCGCAACAGAGAACGGCAGTCCGGCGAACGTGACTCTCCCGTCCACCCTGCAAAGCGGACAGTATCTGATCCGTCACGAAATCATCGCCCTCCACCTGGCGACCACCGTCGGAGGCGCCGAGTTTTACCCCTCTTGCACGCAGGTAATTCCCATATCTCATTTCGCTCGTCCCAACCGATCACCGTCCCCGTGTAGGTCAACATCAGCGGTGCGCAGGTCGGCGTGGCTACCGCGAACGAGGAGGTCACGTTCCCCGGAGGGTATTCCGATACCGACCCCGGGATCTACGATCCCACCGTCTTTGACACGCCCGTGCAGTACACCTTTCCAGGCCCTCCCGTGGCCACGCTCGTCGCGGCGTCTTCCGCATCCGGGTCGCCAGGGAGCCCAGCTC
>JBBPUG010000066.1:0-59126 GCA_038094535.1 Tubosaeta aff. alveolata
GATCTCCCCCTATTGTGACATGCGAGTTCGTCGGCAGCAGGAAACCCTTGGGAGGTCGAATGCGAGGTGAAAAATACGACAGACAAAGAAGTCGACAGGATTCAATGGACTGATTTGGGATCGAGACCATCGTGAGGGAGCATACAGTGTGCGAGAAACAACGAACAAACGATTGCACAAGTCATCCATGATGCGTAACGCAAATTCTCGTGAGTCATGATGCTGCGTGGCGAAAGTGGCTCGTAGCGGGTCATGCCACGGATGTGGCGCTCGCGGGTTATTAGGCGAACTGGGCCGTCTCATGGTCCGTGTACCGTGAAGGAGTACTGGAGGCCAGATTAGCCGACTCCTTGCTATGGTGAAGCACAAAGGACTTATCATCGATCGCCGTTCATCTCGGATTGTACGTTACTTAATTGGAACTGGACTGCTGAATGTCGAAGGATGCAAGTTGACCACGGGCCGACGGCCCGGCAAATAGATCAATCGGCTATCAACTCCGACTTTCCGGACTCGACCATCCATCTCTCTTCCTGATGGAAATATCCTCTAGCCCACCAGCAGTCTCTATCATGGTGTATTTTCGGAGCCCGCAGCGAGCGTTGAATCATGCCCATGGGTCCTTTCTGGGTCACTGATTCTCTCCGATGGTATGATATAGAAGCTTGCCAATAGCAGCGCAGCCAACAAACGGGTCAGAGGCAGGATTCATCGTATTCCTGCCTGTCGTTTCATTTAGCTTTCTCTTACCTAAACGGTCACACAGTCTGCGAACCGGCTCCCCTCGTGTCCGCTGATCACGCGAGCTATCATTACCGTGGCTATGTCCACGTCTTCATCATTACCTGGGGTGTCGTCGCCGTCAAGGGTTCTTTTCTGTTTGGCGATACTGGCAAAGTTCAAACGTACGGCAATGACCGACGGCGCAGATTTGGGGAAACGATGACTGACCTTGGATAATTCAATGATAGTTGGATGCGCTCCTTTGTCTATAAGATTCATCGTTGTCCTCCATTCCCTCCCTCACCCCTCACTTGACGCGCGAATATCATGTACTCCCTCCTCGCTACCATGTTCCCCTTCTTCTCTCTTCTCTCTGCTTTCCCGCTTGTCTCGCAAGTAAGGCGGGATGTTTGGGCACCCCCCATCACTCATCCAACCAGTACCACTGTCTGGGTTGCCGGTTCCACCTACCATGTCACCTGGAACGCTAGCAATCCACCGTCTGATCTCACGAACCCCATCGGCGTGGTCATTTTACGCCCAGGCGTCAATGCCACCGAAGAAAGTGTCCTGACTCAAGGTTTTGACTTGACTGCTGGGGTTGTAAGCGTGACGATTCCTGCAGACACGCCCCCCGGTGAGGACTACATCGTCATCCGTACGTCGGTTCTAGCTCAGTGACGGCATGTGGTACTCGACCTGACGCGCCTGCTTTAGTCATGGGCGACTCTGGAGATTGGAGCCCACAGTTCACCATCGTTGCACCTCCGTTTTAACATGTCCAGCTTCTTTTTTTTACTTTGACGAGGCCCAAGTTTGGTTTAGCCATTGGACTCTGACCACGATTTTATAATAAATAGTTGACATTGTATCACCGGACAATAATATTCCTACAAAGCTTGAAAATGTCTGGGGCGTTCGACGCGTATTATTTAGCAGTACCATATACCAGTCTGGTTGTATCACACATCGTGGCATGTGCCATGCATCGCCCACCACCAAAAGAGGCAAGCAGCGCAGATTCTCTTCAACTCTCCTTCCATAAACAGGGGATGAGCGGAATGACTCTGTAGCATGGTCGTCGTTCTGGATCAAGGCATGTCGAACATTGATTCATACACCCAAATAACGAAATGCGTTGGTGTCGATTTCTTTTCGACCGCAAGTATAACTCGCTCGCCAATATTTAGACAATGTTCGCATTCCCAGGAGATTGTCGGTGGTCGGGTGACCGATGAAATCGCAGAGACCACCGCATTGCTTGCCGTCTCCCGGCCAACCGTGCCCTCTCTTTGCTCTTGACGGTCACAGCTCATAAAGCAATCCAGTTCTCTCGTCCCATCAAGCGGGCTGACACCGTGGCCGTACCTTCGTTGTCATACAGGTCTCTGACTCTATGATCGAGGGATCTCTTCCGTTGTCGTTGGAAATGTTCCGCTGTGGCGGGAGAATAGCCCGATAGCGCGGTTCCGGGGAGACAACGACCGACTCCGAAGCATCCCATGCTAGTTGGCGGTGCTACTTCCAGCTATAAGATTCGTCGTTCTTCCTCAGTCCCTTTATCATTCCTCTCATTGTCACGCGCATCATGTACGCCTCTCTATTCTTTACCGTGTTTGCCCTGCTTTCTCTCGTTTCCGCTCTACCCCTCCCCTCGCAAGAAAAGCAGCATGTCTTTGCCGTTGGTTCCACCTACAATATCCCTTGGAACACCGCTAAGCCAGGTGAGTTCATTTTTGGACTGTGACATTAATTTTGAGGAGTGCTATCAATGAAGCCTTCGACTCGGCTGAGGCCGTGGACGTGATGATTCCTGCGGACACGCGGCCCGACATCGGCTACATCTTCCCCCGTAAGCCGATTCTTGACATCATTGATTTGCAGCAAGAGGTCATCTGACATGTCTGCTCAGCATTGGGTGACTCTGGAGAATGGAGCCAACAATTTAGGCTTGTTACACCCTCCTCATGACACGCCAGCAAGATACAGGGCAGCTAATAATATAGGAAAGTCTACCTTACAGCATACTTGGGGACTCGGATATTTGTTGATGGACTTTTATCATGCTTCGTATAATCATGAATAGCTCTTAATACTTTCCCTACCGTATTCAGCATTGGGTTCTAGACTAATCGAAGGGACATTGATAACCCACGAGGAGATTAGCTTTAATACCTTGCTTAGGGTTCCAGAGAGACAGAGAAAGGAACCTCGAAATATGGCAAGGACTCGTACACGCCGTGAGTCGGCCACCGGAATACCATGTAGTGTCTTCATTGCCCGACCCAGTTTTTCCTGGTACAAGTGGCAGAAACTATAGCAGAACGACAAACTTGAAGTTTATATGCTGCAGTAGTCTGTGTTCATCTAGTCTGTTGCAAACGTCTTCCAGCTCATTTTCTCAGTGTGCCATTAAATGACACTGCTGGTCGCCAAGTTGAACTTCAACTTTGGAATGTCCCTGTAGGAGGGGTATACAGTAGCTCTCATCTCTTTCTTGGGTGCAGATTGGACGTGTCATGATGGAGCGAATGGGCAATCGTTGACATTGATGTGATACGCGAATAGGGACGTAAGACCAACGAGGTTTGATACGGGGAACATATTCAGTTGACCTAAAGTTACTGTAAACAAGGTCAAGTCAGTCCAGAGCTCCGGATGAGATTCACCGATGTCAAGAAATATAGGTGTTGTCCAATTTAGTAAATACAAGATAGTGTGACGTCTACCAAGCTAGTCAACACGGATCGCGCCATACAGTTTACGTACGACCCAGTAAGATGCGAGGAATCCAATTGTACCTGGGGGCAAATGGATTACAGACTGGGCAGTCGCGAACGAGAACAGACGCACCGGTGACAAGGAAGTCAAATAGACAGATAAGCGACAAGTACCCAAAGTATAGCACGAGGCTGGTAAATGAATCGAGCGAAAGACGTGAGGCCCAATAAAATAGACCGTAGATGAAGATCCAGAATGCACTGCCTCCTCCAGTGATGAACGCGCGCCACTGCCAACTGAAAATCTAGTCGATACCCAATGCTAGATGAGTCAGTGGCCAGACGCACCGGTATTCTTCCGCACACAAAATGAAGTAAGTGAAGAGAATCGTGACTGTTCCAGTTGTCAGTGCGACTACCCCTGCTGTAAGCGCCAAAAAACCAAATGCATAGTATGCGCGTGAAGCAAAGAGACTCGACATGATGAAGTATAATTCGACGAATGCGGCACCTATAAAAAAGTTCAGTAATTAATATTCAGCCACGATTGATACGGGAAGTCCTACCAAAGGGGAGTATACCAGCGAGAAGTGTGGACGCCTACTTTGATGTTTACACAAGGCCAGGTATTATAAGTCATGCGACATACCCATGGTTGAAGATAGCGAGGAGTAGGGGGTATTTGTCTGGGGATTGGATTTACTCGCACGGGGTGTTTCACGCTCTAGCCAGTCTTGTGAGCCAACGCCAACAGATGCAGGTAAACAAGTACGTACACCCTGTCGTGAGCCGATGTAGGAACCAATAGCAGAAAGAGGTGCAGATATTCCGAACCACAGCAAGACAATAAGGAGCATCGTGGCTACATCTGGCATTAGTCGTGATCACAGGATCCGTTGATCACGCACTAAAAGGAACAGCTCCAGAGGATCCGGCTATAAGAAGGAAGAAATTGAGTAGGAAGATAATGATGAAGACCAATCTGCATCCTGAGTTCAGAAGGATGTGGGTCAAAGAACATGAACGCATACGTAGGCAAGACCGTGGCGGTCACAAAGGCATTCTTTCTCTGGTCTGTACCGCCTAGTGATGCGTAAATACGGCTCGAATAGTAACCACCTATGCTGTAAAGAAATATCACAACTTGGAATACAGTACAGGGGAAACCACTTGCCCACCAAAAAATGACCAGCACACCATCATCAGAGTTGCCAGCGAGCCCCTGTTAGACGGAGAAAGGAAACCAAGCAATGCAAAAACTATAGAAGCAATAGAGTGTAAACGTCTTAAATCGTTATTAAATTGAATGCAATACCTAGTGTTACCGAACACATTGCGCAGAGTTGCGCGCCGTTACCGACCATGACCGCTAGGAACAATGGGAAGCGTGGCGTGCGGAACACCTCTCCGTGTACAAGTTTCCACCCCCAATCTTCTTGAACATCATCCTGCATTGTCAAGCACTTGAACGAATGTGAGCAATAGACACCGAAAAGCTCACACTGAGATCCATGGCGTTATAACGCGAAATCTACAGAAAGGGCGGGTAAGGCCATTCACCTTTTAGCAGTCAAGTACTTACGTCCCTCGAGACCGTGCGCAAAAGAATGACGGCCACCATAACGCAGAGGAAGAAAACGATCACAATGGAGTTGACAATGCTGAACCAGTGTATTCTTGGGTCAAAAATGTGCAGGTAATTGTCCCACCGGGTAGCCTGAGAGAGATTGATCCGACTTGAAGGCTAGAAATGATCACCAACATACCCATGGAGTGTCTGATTCCTAAACGAGATGTCAGGACCTATGGGGCCACGTAGTATTGTGGAACTCACATCCCAAGTGATCCGATAAGTGTAACGGACAGTGGTCGTTTCGGTTTCTGAAAGCGGGAGGGGCTGAACAGTGGCATCGCAATCATGTTTATCGTCCTGTGGGCCACCAAGGCTTGACGTGAACGAGTTTAGATAGAAGGATAGAAGGTTGTCCGCAGAACTACACACCTTGACGGCCACACCAACACACCAACAACCCGATACACCCCCGGGTCTCGTTCATGGTACCTGCATTCACATAAGAACGCGGTGGTGAGCATTGCCTCGACGCAAACCTCAAAACGATGTCGTAATGATTATTCAAATATGGTATTTCAGTGTCGTCATCGCCGAGGTTGAAACCCATGTCATAAAAGATGTCGCCCGTTTTCAAATCCCTCTTCATCTCCGCCGCGGGCAAGCCGTCGACGAGCCAGTTGAGGGCGTAGTCCTCTCGTATGCGGTCGTTGATGAATTTTGCATCCTGCGGTGGTACTTGTTGAGTGCAGAGGGTGTGACACGTTCCGTTGCCTTCCAACATTTTGATCTGGTGCGCGCTCAGAGAAAAGGACCGACGTAAAAACGTGTACGCACATCGTAGGGTGAGTTGAATATTCTGTCCCCGAAGAGAATGGATCCCAAAGACTCCGGCTGACTCTTTGGACCGCCTTCGGGTTTGCAAAAGTGGAATGCGGGGTTGTAGTAGTCATCTTGTCGTGGTGCGTGTCAGCAAGGGGCTTTCCATGCTAGATTCGAGATCACACGCACAATTGATCAAGGATTTCTATGAGAGTAGGGTGGCATCAACGTGACATTGTCTCAACCACCAGGACAACTTACTAGCTTTGAATCGTCCTTTCCCGTTAACATTGGAGTGAGCGCGTTCACAAAGAGGTTCACTTGCTCCCCTCGCTCGAAATTGTGGGGTGCAGCACCGGGTAGATAGAATGCATTGACGCTAACCACGGGGAGCAAAAGTAGACTTGCCAGTAGAAAACTTTGGTGTTCCCTCATCCCGGAACGAACACGTTGGAGCTAGTTACTGTTGAATCGCAACGTCAATGAAACGGCCAAGCGGAGCTGGACACGTGACTCACGAGATCGTCTAAGCCGAGAAGCCGACGACGTTGCCGGGATGTCCCAAAGTCGTCAAACACTTACGTAATTCGCGTTCCTAATCGCTTATGACCGAGTTGTGGCTGATAAACTGTAACAGTACTCGGAAATCGCCGAGTAACCAGCAGAGTTCAGCCAAAGTCTCCCTTACCGACCTCACCGACCTCAAGAATGGGCTGTGGGTCGACCAACGCACTTGATCCTATCACAGCTAACCCCCATTTCCTGCAGCTCACAAACCCCGTGGACTTCAAGCCGCCCGCAAACTCCGTAATGACCGTCGCCTAAACCGCTGGGTACACCTATTCAAATCGATATTCCACCACAGAACCTCACCGCTTGTGTTTATAGGCGGACAAGTCCTACAAGAAACGTGCGCTTGGAAACGTCTTCAAAACTTCCCCCACAGGAGGATCGTCACACGCCAAGGGTATTGTGCTCGAGAAAGTTGGGGTTGAGGCCAAGCAGCCCAACTCTGCCATCCGTAAATGTGTCCGTGTACAGTTGATCAAGAACGGTAAAAAAGTAACGGCCTTCGTGCCTGTAGGTCCACATTTTATATTGGAGGCATGCGACTGATAATTCCCCTTCTAGAACGACGGTTGCCTGAACTTTGTTGATGAGAACGACGAAGTCCTCATCTCTGGCTTCGGTCGTAGTGGTAAAGCCAAGGGTGATATTCCTGGTGTGCGTTTCAAAGTCGTAAAAGTGTCTGGCGTTGGGCTTCTCGCGCTTTGGAAAGAGAAGAAGGTAAGTTGTATCGGCTTTCTACTCGCTCACTATTCAGTTGTGATCCGTCCTCAGGAGAAGCCTCGGTCATAAACAATCCTGTTCTTTCCACGCGACTTTTCCCTGCGAGCACGCATGTATCATCTATGAATATGTTTTCCTACCGAGCAAAACCATTTGGCGATCGTTTGCACTCTAGCGAGAGATTCGATTATCAACATTCGAGAGATGATAATTACTGCAAGGGGGTAATAATAGTGTTGAATTCCTTGATGAAAGAGTGTCTTGATCATGCGGTCATAATCCCTCTCCCCTGCATGTACTTTTTCAGGTCCCTCATCAGTTCCAGTTGTTCTTCGACAGTCAGCCCGCTGACAATCATTTGCAGTATGGACCCCACAGTGACGTGGTGCTCCCGAATCAAGCTGCTGTAGTAAACATAGGTGAATACCCCCATGAGGAACCTAGGCGATGGGTCAACATCATGTCGAACAAGCGTGATTTCAACGTACTGGCAATCCATCCGATCTGTCATGCCCCCGTGTCCAGGAATGCTGTGACCAAAGTCCTTGATGTCAAATGCGCGTTTGAAACCAGAAGCAAAGAAACCCCCAAATGGTGCAACCAACGAGGCGAAAATGGCAAAGACGAGTAAATGAAGCTGGTAGGGGACGTAAGGAATGACTGTTACAGGGCGACCGAGCTGCGATGTCCACCATCAGTCTACGAAGTCAAATATTCAAATCGGATAACTCACAAGTTGCGACAAGAAGGCACTTAACGGCGCCCAGATTTCCCACTCTTTAGCAATAAAGACAGGGTTGGGGACACATTGAACGTTGCTCCACACACTGACACCGAGGTCGTGCACCGGACAGATCATATAGTTGAATTGCATGAAGTAAGATCCCCAGAACACGCTGAAGATCAGAGTGCTCCAGAATGCACCCACGAACCCCTCGACGGTCTTTTTCGGAGATAGCTTGATCAACGGCGTACGACCAAGAGTTATACCCCAAATGTATGCAAACACGTCGTTGCAGATAACCAATGAGGCAGGCACAAAGAACCAGATCAATCCCTCGAGAATATTGTTGATAATGAAATGACTGTAGAATGATTCAGACCTAGATCGCACTCCGAAAGAACCATCCATACCTTGATACCACAATCAAGAGCAAACTCATGTGAACCCAGCAAAAGAGGCCAAACTGTTGTTTGAGATAACCCCGCTTCAGCGACAATACGAAGCCCATGAACCCGATAGTATAGAGAGTGAAACTGATCATGCGATGATTCGTAGCAAACGGTAACAATTGTCCATCAGTGAACACCACATGCTTCGGGCCAGCATCAATACAAGGTCTCAGCAAAATGGAGTAGATATTTACCTTGAAGTAATATATGATACTTTCGCCGTACAAAAAGTAATTGGTCACGGCAAAGAAATACCAGTTCAGAGTTTTACTCCAAGGATCCTTGTGCCCCTTGACCGCAAAGTCTGGCGCCTCGGGAGATATGTCCTTGAGCGAAAAGAGCGCCGTGACTTCTCGATAAACCAACGTTTGACACAACATGACGAGGATGATCAAGTACCCATGACCCATGAGCAAAAGACCTAACGAACGTGAGGTCCAAACGTGTAAACGAGGAGAGCCAGACTCACCCATGAATCCTCCGATCATGATGAACGTCCATAGTGTCCTCGTCACCAAATTTTGGCGTTTCTTCGTGCGCTCGGCGTCCCGGATATCTTGTTTAGTCTTCACAGCGTGTTCCACGTCTGTTGGGGGTCGTGGGGGAGTTATTTCTGGAGAGGTCGTTATGGATTTTGAGGGCGCTTCGGCCGATGCAGGGCCAGGAACTGTAGGAAGGCTATTAGCAAGGGAAATACTGTCACAGATTACATTTACGTACCATCGGATTTGGTAGCCTTGGAAGAGCTGCCGTCCCATTCAAGATGTGGTCGTGTGATTTCAGCGGTAGGGGGCACATCGTCCTGGTCAACCTCGGTGCTAGACCTGGGTGGTGCATGCTCTGCTTCCGATGAGAGGACCTCCTCGTCGGTTGCAATTGTGGAGCGTGCGACGGACTGTTCTAACGAAGGGGTAGCGCTGGGTGAACTGCCTGTTGCTGTAGCCTTGGCTGCGGCTTTTGCTTGTTTTCGCTTCTCAGTGCGCGCTTGTTTCTGCAGCTTCTTCAGCTGAGATTTCGACAACTTGGGTGGTTCCAAGCTGCTCACACGTGAGGAATGCATGTATAATCGAGCATGGAAAAAGGGACGTACGTGTCCGAGGACGGCTGGACATGTTCCTCCTCAGCTTGCTCATCTTCGGACTCCAAGTCCTCGACAGCAAGAACTGAGAAGGCGGACTGGGTCCCGAATTGCGCAGGGGACGTCGACCGAGGTTGTCTGCTCATGATGCGATTCAAGGCGTGTGGAAAGCGTTAAGCCGACACTTTGCGTGTCTTATGAAAGCTACGCGGGAAAACTCGACCAAACAAATGTGTAGCTATTAAATACAAACCCGTATGAATTAACGTTGGGTATTGTGTCTCAAAAAGTCCCTTCTAGCTAGCCAACGCTGTGGTAAATAATGATAGGGATAGAGCCGTCGACTCAGAATTTCCAGTCTTCCCCTGCCTCCATTGCCCATGGGACTTGAACACGACATTAGCCCAAGTATGACATCTCCAAACATCACTCACATTTGTTGAGTAGCGTCTTGGAGAATATTTTCTCTATGGGAACCTCATACTTTTTGCACCATGCAGCCGTAATCCTGCAAGTTTGTCAGCGGTTCGCTCAGCGGAGACTGTGGCAGCAATCACCGAGGATCGAGGTAATTAATTTTACTGTAAAATTTCGATTACAGGATCAGGACACTGCGCGAGAGCAATAATACGGCGACGACCCACCTTGTGCCCAATGCGACCTCTTTCCCGGCCTCACGATCATCCATTTGCAACTTGAAAGTCTTGATCCTCTCGTCTAGTTTTTGGATAGCCTCTTCTATCTTCTCAGCGGGGCGTTCCCTCTTCAGCGATGCCTTGCCTGTCCCGCGTTCTTTGGCAAGCCTTTTATAATCGACTTCAATGGCGGTGATTCGGTCCTTCAAGACAGATTCGTCCAAAGGTTGATTACCCTCCTCAACGAGTTTCTCGTTATCTTTGACGAATTTCTTTTCAGCTTTCTCAAGTTCTTTCCTCTTCGACGCGTCCTCATGTTCGTCGATCCAGTCATCATCTATGTCCGACTCGTCCTCGGCATAAAGCTTGCTCTTCTGGTATTTGGGATCTGTGCTAAAAAGAACGTGGCGTAGCTTCATTCGGTCATACTTGAGGGAGCGGAGCTGGACGGCAGCTAAGTACATGGCACCATCCACGGCAAGATACGCACTCGATCACGCATTTTACCCATGGATTGCTCATGAGTCTTGGGTGCACTCCTCTGATGGTTACAGAGTATGGCTACCATGCGATTCGCCTGATTGTATGCATTCAGCTTCTCCTGGACTGTGGCATCTTTTGGTGTGCCCCCGTCCAGCTGCTCCTGGAAGGTTATCGATGCGTTATAGGTACGGAACACCTTGGCAGTCAAACCCTTCATATATGATTGAAGGTGTTTGTTCAGAAGAGTCGTCTAGGAATAATGTGAGTATTTAAATTTGCAGCATCAAACCGGAAATTTACGTTGACACGGTCAAACAAGTTGTCAGTCTCTTCCTTATTATCTTTGAATAACCGGATGTTTTTGAACACCTGTGGCTCGACGGCTACGCGGTTGTAGTATCGGATCGAATCTTTACCGAGAAAATCAAAGACTATGAAATTGGGAGCCTCGAGCGTGACATGTTCGCAGCGCAGGGAGCAACAGCCAACTGTATCTGCTTCATCTTCCCCCTTTTCGTTACCAGCACGAAGAGCAAGTCGGTCGATGAAGTACATGGCAGTCGCCCGCTGCCTGTCAGCCATGACCTTGCTCTTCAAGTCGGATTGATAATCCGTACGGATCCTCGCGACGTGGTCCTGAGGGAGAATGAGTTTTGAGTTCAAACATAAAACAAGTTCTGCACCTTGAGCTCGCGAGCTTTCTCAAACTTCGTCATGTCGCTCTGACCCTTTAGCGAGCTACCCGCCGCCAAAAATACGTACTTGTAATTCCCGTTTACATTTTCCACCCAATTGGCGAGCCATGTGACGGTTTTATCGTGCACTACCCCTTTCCAGTTCCCAGGCATGTTAGGAACAGGAATAGGTACTCCTTCGCCAATGTTAAGCGTGATATCGTCGGGGCGGACGCGGAACTAATTCATATGTTAGTACCGTCGCCGCATGATCAGCCCAAGGACAACAGAATATCTTACTTTCAACGCGCCTTTCTTAGGATGATCGCCACGACCGCGGAAGAGCCCCGGAGGTTCCACACGGAAGTTTCCAACTTTCTCCTTGCGGCCATCAAGAAGACATGTCATGTACTTCTCCTCCATCGCATCCTTCTGTTTCTTCAACTCCTTTTTCTCAGTGGTACTCAGCGCCTTCTTCTTCGTCTTTTCCGTTTCAAAATGTTCAAACATGGGGCGGAAATCGCATTGGTCGAACTCGGATATCTTAATTTTGTTCCGCTGTGGAAGAGTTACCACCACGTTGCTACGAATGACCAGACAGCGCTCACGGGAGGATAATCTTTCAAAACCTTGAGCCAATCCTCGAAGAAATTCTTGTTAAATGTCTTGTCTTGAGTGTGATCCGTCTCCAGCATGGCCGCATAAAAGCCAGCAACCTCTTCAGACTCTGGCGGAAGGTCAACCTCCTTGCCTGAGTAATATCGTTAGCACTATTCGGAAGAACTAGAATTCGACTAGATTCGGACCTTTGTACTTCATCCTCACCTGCGAGGGAAGCGGTTCGTAAGGAGGTGGAAATATGACGCCGTTATGCTCAAGAGTCTGCCATTTGTCCTCGCCGTCTCCGTTCCCTTGGTCCTCCCACCAGCGATAGACTTCCTCAGCGTCCTCTTCCTCTTTCTTCTTCCCCTTCTTCTTCGCCTGAGGGGTTTCGGAAGGACCATCTTCTTCCTTGGCTTTTTTAGAGGCTCTCTTCCGCTTCGGCTTGACGTCCTTCATCTCCACGTCCTCGCTTTCGGGTTTGACTTTCGCCTTGCCCGAACGCTTCTTCACCAAGGGCTCATCGTCTGACGCAGAGGACTCCATAGCCTTGGGCGTATCCTCCTTTTTGACTTTCTTCTTTGGCGGCGCCTTGGCCTTGCTGTTCGAGGCGCGTTTACGCTTTGGAGCGGCCAAGTCGACGTCGCTGTCGCTCTCCACCTTGCCATTGATGGCGGGCGATCCACGGCGGGCGATGCCAGACGGTGTCTTCTTTGCAGGCGAGGACGCGAGCGGGACATCGTCTTCATCGTCCTCGCTATCCGAGAGCTGAGCAGCACGTTTTCGGGGCCGCGATTTACCGGGCGTCTGCACCCCGTTGGCCTGTGACTAACGAACATTATAGGGGGATGGCGCGGGATAGAGCGCACAGCAGAGACATACTAATGGCATGTCGTCTTCACTCATCGGAGAGTCATCTGAAATGCCGTTTGAGTGCCCGTTGCCATTGATCGTGACGTGGCCGTTTCCACTGGCGCCGGTCAAGGCTGTTAGGGGAGTATCTTCATCTGAAGACATGGTAGGGTCGAAAAAGTGAATAAAATAAATCCACAAGGATGGGATTGGGGTCAAGACGGACGGCAGAGGCGGAGAAACGCGGAGGGAGACAAGTCGAGAAAAGTGCCTGCTGCCGAGGTGTGACCGTTGAAATGTTCAAGTCTAGGCAGACCTGCCCTGAATATTAAAGCACGTGACTTGGCTAGAGTGGCCGTTGTTGGTCGCAAAGGCTGGCTCAGCACTCATAAGTATCGTTTCTGGTCGTTTTCCAGGTCGGTGCGACGTTTTTGGGATTGTTCGTCGCCGTGCTCAGTCAGTACAGCATGGCCAATCCACCACTTTTCCGCGATCCATGGGCCAAGAGAGAGGCTTGGCGCAAACACCCAGTCTTCTCCAACCGTGCGATGTTCTCCAGCATGTTTCCGGGTTTTGGGATAGCTGCGGCCGCGTTCACTGCCTATGTCGTGTTTGACAATTTCTATGGCAGAGCGCAACATACAAACCATTGACCTGTGGTATGTCCATCTCCCTCACCTCGGCGAACTACGCATATAACACACTTCATAGCCCGGCATGATCAATCCATACATTGGCATAGAGAATTATTTGTACTTTGATTGATCAATCAAGTGGGGGCATACTCCGCACTACCTTTCCCTCGTTCTTTGCATGCAGTTTGAGTTTGTTCAAGATGGACGAGTTAGACCAACGCTCAGGCGGCGTGCGGTTGTTCGTCGACCAGTAGTAAATGTCCCAGTCAGGCTCGTCAAGCAACTGGAAATGTCAGGCGCGCCATTGCAGCTAACAGAGAGCATGTACCTTGTCGTATTCAGATAACTCGGCACGGGACATAGTGGGAAGGTGGTCACGGGCAAAAGTGCTCAACAAGAGGTCGCTCTCGAGCGTTCCACGTTTACGTGACTGGTAGAGAAGGCGTGCACGCGTTGTTTCGATGGGTTCATTAGGACGGGGAAGAGGCTTCGGCGCGGGTGTGTCGGTGGGTGTGGTCGTGCTGGCGAGATGCTGGGGCGTGTGGGGTAGTGGCCACGGGTCCGACGATGCCCTCGAGGACAAGACAGAGAACGTGCGCAAACGAGAAATGAGTTGGCGTGCGGTGATGAGGAGCATCGTGACCGTCAAACTTCAAAAGTTCCCACTCTCCTTAAGTACCTCTAAGGTATCGCTTGTACACTTCGTTCTCTGTCTCCTCCACATAATGGTATCCCAACTTGTCCAAAAACTCCTGGAATTTATCATACTCTTGACGAGGCACTTGAATTCCTGCCAAAACCCTCCCAAGGTCTACCGCGAGCTCAGTGATGACACTGATGCCAATGAGAACGACTGACCTGCGCCGTGGTTGCGATAATGGAACAGTGAGATATTCCATCCTCGGTGAATGCCTTCCAAGAACTTGCGCAGGGCTCCAGGGCGCTCTGGGAACTCTGGGAGCAAACCACATGTAAACACTCGGGAAAAGTAACAACCTCGAAACTCACCAAACCTAAACAGACGTTCGTCGGGCACAACGGTGCACCCCCCCACCATATATCTTGTGTGACTCTTGGCTATCTCATTGTCACTAATGTCAAATCCGACGAATCCTTGTTGTCGGATAGCATCTAGCACTGCTGATACCTCTTTCGTCCGCGATGAGGACTCGAGCATGAACGAGAGGAAGATGTGTGCAATATCCGGTGACTTGTATCGATAGGCAAATTCCGTGACGGATCGGGGATGTATGATCGAATGCAGTGCAAAGAATCTAGGTTCGAAACAATGAAGGAGTGATGGCAATTGACAAAAACGACGTACGTGCCGGGCTTCTCAGGAATTTCAACGCTCAGCAAAGCTTCTCGACCTTCGCCGAGTTCAGCACGCTCAGCGACGAATCGCAAACGATCAAAGTTCATGTTTGCACCACTGACGACGGCGACAAACTTCTTCTTTGCACCAGCCAGTTGATTGGTCATAATGTACCGTTTCAATCCAGCGAGAGCGAGGGCACCCGCCGGTTCAGTGATCGATCTAGTTTCTAAGACAAAAGAATCGTCGGAACGGAAGGCGCAAGGTGATCCTAACTCACCCTCAAAGATGTCTTTGATTGCAGCACAAAGCTCATCATTATCGACAAGTACTATGTCATCCAAGAGGCGTTGGCAAATGCGGAACGGTTCTGCACCAACGCGTCGGACAGCTGTGCCATCACTGAATGGACCAACCTCTCCTAGCGTTATGAGCTGTCCTTTTTTCAAACTTTGGTACATGGCATCAGCATCAACGGTTTCTACGCCATAAATTTGTGTTTTAGGGTTTCCGACGCGTTTGACATATTCAGCAATGCCAGAGACCAAGCCGCCGCCGCCAATCGCACAAAAGATACCATCCAGATCGTCAGAATGAGGTATTTGTTTCAGTATTTCCATGGCAGTTGTGCCCTGGCCTGCGATGACCAAAGGGTCGTCGTAAGGGGGGACAAACGTAAGGCCATGCGCAGCGGCAAGACGAGCACATTCTTCTTTGGCCTCGTGGAAATCGGTCCCATGAAGGACGACCTTTGCACCCAAACGTTGGACGTTGGCAACTTTGATGGATGGAGTGCCTTTTGGCATGACAATGGTACATGGAATGCCGATTCTTGATCCGGAGAGGGCGACACCTTGGGCATGATTACCTGGCGCAGATGTTAATCGGTGGACAGGCTCGAAAGATATGCACACGAACCCGCGCTGCATGTGATGACACCCTTCCATCTGTCGTCCGCGGGGATGTGGGCCATGAAGTTGTAGGCACCACGAATTTTGAAACTAAAGACCTCCTGGAGATCCTCTCGTTTGAGCCAGATCTGGTTTCCTAGCTTCGCGCTGAGATTCGGCGCAAAGACGAGGGGAGTTTCTTTGAGTATCTCATAGACTTTTGAGGAGAGGATAAGACGGAGATAATCGGGTTCCTTCGAGGCGAGAAGATGATGAGGTGAGAGAGAAGGGTATGCGAGTGGTTCAGGAGCAGGTGAAGCGTATTCAAGAGTGGCCGTGGTAGGGGCCATGAAGGAACGGTGACTTGCTCGGGAATTGCCGGATTTGGGATGGGATATGATTCCAGGGGGGATGGTGCGCGGCGCGGATGACACGGCGGCGGCAGCAGCGGCGGCGGAGATGAGCAAGACATCTGTGCAGGCGCTTGGCATATGCACACGTAGCATTGTTTGTCGTCGCCGCCATCGTGGCAAAAGCAGTCGCGTAACTTCCTGCGACCAACGTTGGCAGACCCGGCCGGGATCGTTGGCGACGAGGGTGACTTCATTGACGTGTCCAGGGAACGGCGAGGATGTCGTGTCCGGTGGGGCTGAGTTGATTGGGTATGCGAGGTCGTCATTGTCGGCGGTGAGGTCACACCTCGCCTGATCGCGACGGGGTGAGCGGGTGGACGCCGTATACAAGTCGGAGGAGATGGGCACGATGAGGAGGAGGAGTAGGAGGAGGAGTGGTAAAGCAAGCGTTGCCAGCCCTAAATAAGTGTAGACAAGTTAACTTTTGCTTCTTTCCATGGCACAAGCAGCGACGATGGGTCCGCCCCTCTCTCCACGCGAAACCCGCCGCTCAGGAAGACGCTCTGCTCACTCAGCCTCTGCAAGCACTTCCAAATCACCAGATTCACCCGCCCCAGAGTCCCTACCAAGGACCAAGGACACATCTACCCGCTCAGCTCCACCACCGAATGGCCGCACAAAGCGTCCAAAGCAGGAAGACATCGATGGCACCATCCCCAGCAAGACGACCCAGTCCAACGGTAATGGTCACGCCAGTTCAAATGGCAGGGCAAAACGCAAGGGCAAAGAGAAAGAGAAACAAGATCAAGTGCCCGAACCTCCCCCATCCAAACAGTCGCCCGCCTCTACAGGTACTAGTACTGCTGAGCCTGATGACATGGAAGGTATCACGCGTTGTGTATGTGGCTTGAATGGTCCGTCCTATCCTCTCTTCCCCGCTCCCCCTTCTTTATCCGCCGTAGAGGAAGATGCCGATGGTGGCGAATTCATGGTCCAGTGCGAAATATGCAACGTTTGGCAGCACGGCATTTGCATGGGGTTCGAGCTGGAGTCCCAGCTCGCAGCAGCAGCCGACTATTACTGTGAACAATGCAGACCAGAACGTCACCAGGATCTTCTCAAGTCTGTCTCTTTCCTTGGCGTCCTATCATCATCGCCTTAACCCCACTTCTCCCTAGGCGGCTAGCGAAGAAAGGTCGCGAATCTTCAGTCCAGACTCACTCCCGCAACACCACTTCGCGCCTCTCACGTTCTCACTCTCCGACTCATCTTTTGAAGCCGCCCAAGAGACGCAATACCATGAATAGTCGCGATGCAGCGTTTGCCGAGGACTTTAACGAGGTTATCAAAGCGACCGCCGCGGAGGCGGCGGCTGCAACAGAACCTCTAAAGTCCGGTGCGAATGGCTGCCCAAGTGAAGTGCCTGATGACGAGTCAAGTAGTCGAAAGAAGCGAAAACGTGCCGAGGACGAAGAGTGCGTCTAGTCTGGTCGTCATCGATTACACCATGACTGACATTGTTCTACAGTCCCCCGAAGAAGCGTACCAGATCGGCATCAAGCGCCTCGAATGTTCCCGACGTACCTCCCAGTGTCGCGCCTGAAGAAGCTCCACCGCCCCCCAAGCGGTCTAGTGGGAAATCGGGAAATTCACGTAGTCGGCGCGGCGGTCCACGCAGGGCCGCGCCTACGCATCACGATGGTGTTGTGCCCGCTGAGGGAGAAGAAGGTAAGCAATCAGGTGATATGTCTACTTTATCCACGTGACGTTTTCTTAGGAATCGGTCCGAGCAAACGATCGTCCCAGGCGACTCGTGGTAAAGCGGGCCCTACGCCCAAGCGACCGCCTCTGTCTTCTCATGCGGTGACAAGCGTTGGTCAGGAGAGCGCGAGCAAGCGAAATCATTCGGGAGGCGTAGTGGGTGCCAGTTCTGCCGAGAATTCTCGCGCATATCGCAATTCCCATGCCTATGCCATCTCGCAACAGCCTCTGTTTACGTCATGGAACTTGCCAGACTATCTGGCACACCTCGAACACATGCTCCCAACGGATACACCACGCCCCCTCGAAGTCCGCAGTCTAGCCATTGGCCCTGGTGGGAGAGAGTCTCTGGAGAGGACAATGGAAAGGGGGGTCAAAGTCAAGTGGCCGAGCAAACGCACGAGCGTCGGAGACATGAATAAGCGTGTTCGTGCGCTTGTGGAGTGGGTGGGCAGGGAACAGGCGGGCGCCCTTGACCGTGGCCGGCGGAGGGAGGCACTGGAAAGAGCGCTGAAGAACAGCTCAGGGACAGTGAGCATCCGCTCTGACGCATCCGTCCCTGACGATCGCGGCGCAGTTGCCCACCGTGAGGGACGAGGGTCGCCTATGAGAGTTGAAAATTCAACTGATAACCCACGCGCTGGTGAATCATCACCGAGAAAACCACCGTTGGATCCGACAGCGCCGCAGTCGACGATGAAGATGATGGAAGAGCTGATGGAGGAGCTGATTACCTTTCAAGAACGATTTGGGCCTGGAGTTAAAAGTAGAGAGAGGGAACGACGACCAGCATGAGATGATACAAGTTTGTATACGATACTTATGATGAAAGCTTAATGTTGACGTCTGCAGATATCTCGGCTGTGGATTTGGGCGTCACTGTGCACGTGGCATTGTTTGGCAACAGCCTCTGAAATAAACAACACCACTTACACCCGTCTGTAATGTTCGCGCGTGCTTCATCTCCAGGTCTCTCCAGCCATGCAGATGAAGACGATGGTGGAGACTATTCCACCCGCATGGAGGAGTTGTTTGGTGGAGACGAGGAGGAATATGGTGGAGAGAGTGGAGAGGAGGATTTTGTCTACGATGGTGTGGACGCCGACCAAGTCACAGGAACGAATTATCGCCAGCATTTGCGGGACGTTCTAGGACCAGATGACACCTCGGACGTGTTCGAGGAAGAGGAGCGTACCCTTCTAAAAGATGATCCTAGTGAAAAGTCTGATGTTGGTGCACCTTTGGTCAGTCCTGTTGGTACCTCGTGCTGTTCGGTGGCTAAAGGGCATGTAGGAGCATGCCCAAATCTATTTCGATCCAGCCGGTCTTCCCCATTCTCCTTCCCCACAACCCGCGATGGTTGCGTCTCCTTCGGAACCCTCACTTACTCCACTCCAATCCCCCCACTTCCTCCCTGAGTCGTTTTTACTTCCAAGCGCATCTCGTCTTCGTTCATTTACCTCCAAGAGTCCTCGGAGCGAGGTTAGCCAACACTTGACTGCGGACTTCCTCCCCGCAATCGGATTCGCTTCGCCCTCTTCCCGTGTCTCGGACGTTTCCAGAAGTTCCACACCGGGTACTAGCAGGGGGACTCACAAGGGCTTGGCCAAGGTCGAAAGAGAGGTGTTCAAATGGACGGTGCTTCAGCACGCGGGAAACCAGCTATACGGAAAACGGCCTTCAAAAGCTGCTCTTGTCTTGGGCGCATCAAATCTAGGTTCCCCGACGGTTTTGGCCGCCAACGGTCTCATTTGCGTTGGGACGGACTCTGGTCGCATATTCGTTTTCGATTTCAAACAGACGCTGTTAGGCATCTGTGGGGATGATGCTTCAGGTTGCTATCTGCTTGTTTTGTGTGTCAACGATATGCTCACGCTGTGAAAGCCAGCACGGTAGGATCCACGTCGGCCATTGCGTTATCTCACGACCACACGTACCTTGCGTCGGGTCATGTGTCTGGACATGTCCAGATCTTTGACTTGAAGAACCCGCAAGTGCCGGCACGCATAGTGGCTCCACCATCTGCTCAGGCGGTCATGTCTGGACGACAGGAAGGCCATCTCGCTGGTTCTCGCATCGTCAACGTGAGCTTTGTCGCAGGTCGTCACACAGCCATCATCTCTGCGGATGAAAATGGGTTAGCGTTTTACCACAGCCTGGGCAAGGTTCTGTTCGTAGACGCATCCGATACTATTCGCATTTTGGGGAATTACCCACCCACTCACGACGGCACTTCTTCGGCGGCCCTCAATGCTCGATCTTTTCGTAGGCGGAAACCTCGCAATACATTGTTGGCGATGGCCACGTTACCTCTTGGGGCGGTTGCTCACCCAACCGACAAATACCAAATCGTCGCCTTGCTCACCATTAACAAGCTGGTTATGGTCGGTTTGAAGCCCTCGCCCAAGACGTGGCTCAAGCGAGCACGTACTGATGATGCGGAGTCAATTTCTTTGGGACGAAGGAAAGGCACATTGGCCTGGTTTCCAAGCACCAACAGCTCATCAGAGTCAAAAGGCGTTGCCAACGGCGGGACACTTCCAACACTCGCCTATTCGTGGGGAAGAACGGTTCGCTTTCTACACGTTTCAGAGATGATGGTGAAACGTTCGGTGCTCAATTCGCGTACAGGCAAGACTCGCGAGGTGGATATGGGAACACTTGTCTTTGAAGACGCAGGGAGTTGGATTGTAGATGATATCGTGCTTTCCCTACAATGGCTGAATGGCAACGTTCGTGGCCTAATCGTCAAATAAAGCGAACCTGACCATTATTGCAGCAACTACTTGCCTTCACGTCCGTCACGCTCAGCGTATATGACGTTCGTACTTGCAACGTTATCGAACATGTACCCTTCAATGCTCCTGCATTAGTGTCGCCATCCCTTGGTTCCACGACCGATGGGTCGGTGTCATATTTTGAATCCCTTGCCGATGTCGCTCATAGTATTCGGACCTATAAGGGAAGGATATTCCTTCTGGTTTGTCATGCCAATTGCCTGCTAGGTGTGTTGCTGACTTCGGGTAGTGTCGCGAGGAACTCCAAGTAGGGACAATGCTGACCTGGGCTGATAAGATCCTTTCCCTGGTCGAGAATGGCGATTTTCTGAATGCGATTGAGCTCACGCGATCGTATTATACGGGAGAGGCGCCTGGTAACCGCAATGGACTACCAGATGCCGTTCGAGAGCAGAAAGAAGTGCTCGGGCAGAAGTTACACGAGCTGATGGTTGCATCCGCCAATTATGCATTTTCGGAGGATCGAATGACAGATGGTACCCATTCTACTCCAGATGGTAGAGGTGTCGACCGCACGTCCCTCTTTGAAGGCTTGGTCGTTAGTTGCGCACGCTCCTGCATTGCTCTTGATGACTATGATCTCTTGTTCGAAGATTTGTTCCAGCACTTTGAAGATGCTGGAATTACTCGAATCTACCTGGAACAACTCGAAGCTTTTGTGCTGGAAGGCACCATCGACTACGTGCCACCCCGAATAACCCAGCGACTAGTGGCGCTCCATGACGACTCTGACCAACCCGTGCTAGCCGAACGGGTGATTTGGCATATAGATCCCTCTTGCCTAGACATCAACCAAGCTATTTGTCTCTGCCAAACTCATCAGCTTTGGGATGCTCTGATTTACGTCTATACACGTGCCCTGCAAGATTATGTCGCTCCAATAGTGCAGCTGATCCCTCTCATCCGCCAGCTCCCCCGCTTTGACGGAAATCCATTATCCCCAAATGGAGCTAATGTACAACATATGACTTCCTCGCTCCGCCATGCGCACAAGATCTTTCCTTACCTCATCAACGTTCTCAGCGGTCAGACGTACCCCAGCGGTGAACCTTTACTTCCAGAAGAAGCGGAGCGCGCGAAGAAGGATGTGTATGAATTCATATTCAATGGGAGATCTGCTATCTGGCCCGCTGAAGGCGGACATCTCATCCTGACAGGGAATGGCGCCGAACCCACATACCCTTACGCACGACTGCTGCTTCGTTTCGACGCTGAATCGTTTCTGCATTCTTTGGATATCGCTTTTGAGGACTCCTTCCTCACAGACTCACCTGGCATCAGTAGGCTTTCCATCGTCAAGATATTATTGGAGATCGCTTCGTGTCGAGATCTACCGCTATCCGCCGTCGTTTTTATCAATATTTTTATCGCACGTAACATCCCAAAGTATCCACAATACATCCAGATTGAAGATATTAATCCTCGCGTTTTGCACGGCCTCCTCGTATCACTTGCTACTTCTGTTGATCCCGAAACTCGAGAAGATCGCCAGCTCGCTACTGAATTCCTGCTATCGGCGTATACACCCCGCGACAGCTCTGAAATAGAGAAGATGTTTGAAAACGCAGGCTTTTATCACATTCTACAAACCCGCCGTCTACATGAGCGCCAATGGACGCAGCTCCTGTCCAGTTACTTGCACGATCCAAGTTTGCAGACCCCATCGCTGCTTCCCCATATAGAACAGGTTCTGGACCTCTCGAGATCAGACAACCATAACGTCTTGCCCAAGGATATCCGGTCTGCGTTTTCGGCATCCCTAGGCCACCTCCTTACGCTCGACCTGCAGTCGACGGCCGCGCTTGTGGACAAGTTTGCCCCTGGGCTGCACGAAGCTGCGCTTGAAGCCATGGACCCTGCAGACGACCGCAGGCGCTACGACTATCTCCTTTCCTTGATCCATTGCCAAGACTCAGAACAGGAGGACACCTTTCTCCCTCTCCATATCAGCGGGCCGCTTCGTCTGCTCTTTATCCAGTTGCAGTGCCGGTTCATGCCCTCGGGCATCATTCGCACCCTTGACCGCATGCAGAGCGCACTCGACTGGTCAACGGTCGAGAGCGTATGTGAGGAGAACCGTGCATACGGGGCGGTGTTGTGGGCGCTCAACCAGCGGGGTCTGCCACGGGATGCGTTGCAAAAGGCCGAAGCGTTTGAAAAGCAGCTGACGCAGAACGTGGCCCATGCGATCGTCGAGGCGAATGTGAACGACGGCAGCGTCGAGGAGCTGGTCAACGCGCTGAGAGAGATTGGACAAAGGGGCACGTACATATGTCTGGAGCATTCGAGCACCTCGGCCACGACTGCGATCCCGCTTGAAGACATTTGGTTCCAGCTGCTCAGCAGTCAGTTGCATTCAGTGCAGGTCGTGTCCAACCTCCATGTCGCCGACGGCGCGGGTGGCCAGCGGTTGAAGAGCAAGGCGCTTTCGAGCCTACGAGAGCTCGTACAAGATACGTTTGCGTCCTTGGTGACCATTAGCTCTACGCGCGCCGTCTCGTTTCCGCGCTTGTTCAAGCGGCTGGTCGACCCTGCGCTCTATGTAGACTCCACCCCAGGCACACCGTACACGGAATTTAGGGTGATCCTCACGGGCATGTTGGAATCCTATCGCAGCGACGGGGACATGTTGTCTATATCTCAAAAGCTGCTCGATCGGGACATCTTTGACACGGTGGAAGAGTACACCAAAGAAAAGAGGAGGGGATGGTCGGTTCGGTCTCTCTGCTCACATTGTCATCAGACGCTCCTGCACCATGGTGAACCCGGTCAGACAAGCAATGGTGTAGTGGTCTCCCGTACAGCCATATACCATGCGTCCTGCCAGCATTGATGAATGTAAACGTTTTATCTTATATTACAATGAACATCCGATTCTTTGTGCAGATCTCAAGCGTCTAGTCACCGTTCAGAACCTGGAGTGCACCAAAGGAGCCCATACTCACCGTCAACGAGCTCACTTTGGACCATTTGGGAGAGTTGAATGTAACTTTCCACGGACATTGTGTCCACTCCCAAGGAATTTCCATCCTGTCCGAACGCTTCCACGTCTATAATCATCTGTGTCCGAATACGCTCTTCATCACGATCATCATCCTTGCTGGAGCTCGCGCTGCCAAAAATGCCCAAAGTCGATTTCTTTCCCTTTTTGAGACGCCTCAACGACTCCTCCGTTTTCCTCATCGCAGTCAAATACTGGATATATCTGCAGAGTATGAGCGATCGCTATCCATTCGATACAAAACCTCTACCTTTGGCAAACGGAATCAAACACCTCTGTAGCCGCCTCCTTGAGCAAGCCTTGCCGCAGACGGTCACCCGCAACGCTCGAACTGCCGATACCAAAGAATGCTTTGACGGGCCGGAGGATCAGAGGTACAAAGTAGCTGCACTCGGTTGGCATGCGTTTGCTCGACATGGCACGAAATTGGGAGGGTATCGAGCGCACGGGTAAGAGACAGTCGCATGCACGACGAGAAAGCAACTGGATGAGCTGTTTGGTCACCTGTTTGGCGATGGAGCTCAGAGAGTTGAGCTGCTCTTCGAGCGCATCTTGAAAGGTCTTGTTTTAGCTGGTTCAGGAAGTAGGAACGTGGCGAGACGTGTACCTTGGGGGTCAACGTGTACGTCAGTGAGCTCGGGCAGGGCATTGCTGATCTCTTCCCTCCACAGATCTGAGACTTGCGCTGTCATGGCTTTTACATCAACAAGAACGATAGAATACTGCCTTAGCAGGTCATTTACGATGCTATTCTCTGGGATAGCGTCCGAAGATGGCTGTGGTGTAGATGCACGACCCTATGATAGACGTCAATCAGAACCATGCGGCGAATTTCAGACACGAAAAACCTTGTCTATCGGCGACGTGAGCTGTATTGAAACCTCTGTTGCAGGAAGCGCGGTTTCGAGCCAGGTTTTGTATCTGCTGAGAAGCTGGAAAGGTTTTGTTGGGTATTCAGTAACAAGTCCGACGAGTTCGTACCTGCAGTGTTAATCTCCAAAAACGATGCACTAATTCCGGAATGAATACTTCCGTGCTCCAACATGAGATTATCGCAGTCCATATGCTCTCCGACTGGGACATCATAAACACAGAATGCCCTTCAATAACATAAAGGTCAATGAAACAATGAAACCCCCAACAGCACCTACCAAGGTTAGTAAAGTTAGGGACGACCGCCATGGTGATCAAGCTATCTTCCAATTTGCCGACAATATCCTTCCAGCGAAGTTGAAAATAGACATGCAACTGCCAGCGCTTGTTGAAGGAAGTAAAAACTGGATGGGATCTCATCGCCTGAACCGATTTCGTGGACGGTGCCATGAATTCAAGAGCATGGATGAATGCCTGCGCAGCGGCATGGCGCTGAAGCAACGAGTGAGCCAAGTTGGATCAGCAAAGTGATAAACTACCTTCAAAAATTCATCGGGCTTTCCTGCAGCAAAGACTACTGACCCCAGCTCACTCATAATCGCCCGCGCAGCTTCGGGCCAGATGACGTTGGCCATGATATCAAAACCCTCGCTCACATGGATTTTCAGTTCGGTACGGCTCAGCAATGCAGTCGCATTCTCCGTTCGTGCTGGATTACTTCTGACCGAAACTTGCTCTGCCATTTGCATGATGCGGCGCAAATCACGATCGACAAATCGAAGTATCTGATTAAATAATTTTGCCAGTGGGTCGCCGGATTCATCCAGATAGAGTACAGTTGCATCCTTGGAATCGAATGAGATTTGCTTCATCCAAGATGCAGTGTATGGGGTGTACGGCGTTCGAGGTGGAGCGGAATTGGCAGGTACACTCGGCAATGGAGTGTGGGGAATTATAGGTGAGTGTGGGGCAGCCAATGCCTCAGCGTGTATTGACTTGACATATAATTCAACATACGGCCGTTACCCGCGGATGTTCACTTACCTTTTTGATAAATGGTAGGACAACAGTCCTCCTGATGATATCTTCTGCAGTCTTCCAAAGAGACAAGGTATCGTAGACACGCAAGCATTCAGTCAAATCAGCGGATAGCTTCGCCCTCTCGAGTTCTGAGGTCTTTCCTTCACCGCTCCCTGTCAAAGCTGTCAATATGCTGCAATATAGGTGATCCAGATCGGATGTCAATGTGTCTCTGATGCGGTCAATATTCTGTTAGAGTAATGGTTCGGACGGGCATTGGACAGACGAAAGATCGACAAACCCATTGGATTTCTTCTACGTACACACAGTTTTCCGCGCGAGCCTTGGAGACAAGGTAAAGAAGTTGAGTGTACTCGGTTGCGACTCGGGATAGGTGTTTGCCCTGGCTCCCTCGTACCCTGAGAGAGCAGTCAGGGGAATTCACGACACGGATAGCCACATACTTTCCAGAACTGACCTCTGAAGAACCGGAAAGATGGGAAGGTGGAATTTCCACGGGATTGGGTTTCGAAATAAGCAAAAGAGATTCGAGACGTGTAACAGATTCGGATATCTTGAGGAGATGGTGAAGCAGCGCCTGATTCACATAATCAACACTCGAGAACCTAGCAGAAACACAAATCAACCTTTTCGTCGCGTAATTTTGACCTTGCATCTAACTTTGCTTGAATGGCATTTTGAATGTTTTGAAGACCTTGGCGAGAGATCTGTAGACGTGTCAACAGCGATCCAGTGTCTGACGCGCATACACACCTGTATTTGTTCCCGGATGCCATTCAGGGGTGCTTTCAACCTGCCCATCCTCGCGCCCTCCCCCCGCAGGTCCGTACTTAGGCTGATAAAGTCTTCGTAGTCGTCATTGATCAACAGGACCAACTCCTCCTTCAAGGAAGACAAGTACTCTCTGAGTTCCGTTCGAAGTTCAGGGAGTGACGTGTACGAGCGAGAGAGAAGAAAATCCTCAACACTGAATGTCTCAGCAGCTAGGAACTCGTTGTCGTGGGACAAGGGGACGTATATCGGTAGGTCAGGCTGTAGTAGCAAGTGCTCAGTGCCCAACGGCTGGGCGACGGATGTGCCTAACAACTCGCGGGATGCGAGCTCTTCGGCCAACCGTTCGAGCTGAAATGAATCGGGCCGACTTCCAGAAAGGTGGGAAGCCATAATGGTGTACACGTATTTGAGTGGTTCATTCCAAATGCGCTGACGTTGTTTGGCAACGGCTTTCGTTTATAACATCACCAACTACAACCAAACAAACAAACACTTAGTAATTATTTAGTAATACTGTATTGCACGCAATTAATTTGATGGCATTGCTCTCGTTCACTTTTCCTCGAGTCCGCTTAGGAATGCGAGCCACGTCTTTTTATCGATAACACCTTCGTCTGTGGACAACGTGTACATCAGATTGTATCACACACGTGTTCAGCCTCCAAATGAACTTACAGTTGCCATCGGCATCGATGACGACGACGTATCGGGCACCTAATTTGACGAAAAATCGATGAAGCAACTCTAATGGCGCATGAGACTGGATTGTGAGCGGTGCCTGGCAATGCGTTAGACTCATCCTTACAGAGCAACCGCGAGATGTGGCGAACCTCGTCCATATACACACTAAAGTCAAACAGGTCTTCGTTGATCACAGTACTGCCTTCGAACCACGAGGACGTGACATCACGCTGTCTTCCGGATTTGCTCGGTTGAAAATTAACTATTTCATCTCCATCGTCCGCGACGATCGCTGCAAGTCATCTTCAGAAAAGGTGTGGATTACAAGCGGGATGACCCACCTAGTGCATGCTCAAGTTCACTTGCACCAATGTACCCAACCATACGTAATTTGCCACCCTCTGTGATGGGACGTAGAATGGGAAAACCGCTATCATCATGACCAGCGTTAAGAAGTGCTTGCAATTGATCCCGAAGACTCTCTACGGTGTTGTGAGCATCAACCCGAACGACGCTCACGCCACGATTTGTCTGCGCATCGTGATTCAAAGTTCGCCTGGAAAGGGAGATGGGACATACGACATCATTGATTGAAAAGTGAGACCAAAGATATTCGTGTTTGGCATCCAAATACGGCAGTTGCGATAACCTAAAGACATGGGTCATCAGGAATTGATTTGATTAACACACTGGACGCTTACTCGGTGACTAGATCGTAAATCCCCTTTGGTTCCAGTGCATCAGCAACAGTCTTCGCCACGAGGACAGATAGCATGACCGGGACAGCATACGTGAGAGTATCTGTCAACTCAAACATGATCACTGCGAGCGAGACTGTCGTACGCTTTTGAACGTGATCTCCGTCAGTTATGCCACAGAGAAAATGAATATGCTGAAACGCAGACCGTGACACCAGATAATGCCGCTGCTGCACCGACCATGGCATACAGTCCAGGCACAACACAATCCCTATCACCATCACAGGCGGAAAAGACAGGGCTATCCGGATAACGCCATTGCAGATGTCGGACAGCGATACCGAGAATACGTCCAGCGCATGCACCAACACCGAGCGTTGGGATGAAGATACCAGCGGGAAGTTTGATGCCAAAGGTAATAATGGTCAGCGCACCTTTCATGACCATAGCCACTAAAACTGCCTGTGCAACTGGCCAGACTTTGGTCCAGTCTCCTGGGTTCGGTGCACATAGACTCGAGTGATCGCCCGAGCCATCAGTATGGCATTCGGAGAAGAGAATGTAAACAAGTTCTGTTCCTCCCATACGAGCGTATGGGTTTAAAAAACAAAATATTGCGGTCACAAGCGTAACCTTAGATCGTCAATGAACATCGAAACAAACCAACTTCATCTGACTCACTAGGACGACTTCAAGGATGGGGTGTTTATTGAACCAGACATGACCGCGAATATCGCGGTTCCAGCGATAGTTCAGTTTCGAAAAATATGCGCCATATATCCCCTTGACGAGAGTTTGTGAGAGCTCCACGGAATCTAACAGCACATACTCCGATAACTCCTAGAAGTAGAAAGAAGATGAGTTCATAGGCATGCCAATCCTACAAATGTTGAGGGTTATGCTTCAAGTAGATGGGAAAATGTACCTTGCCATAGGTAACCTGGAAAAGTACAAGCTTGCCGGTGCCAAAAGGATCAAGGAACCGCAGGGTGATGGCTGCAATCATTGCACAAAAAAAACTAGCAACGAACAGGTGATGACACATTCACAGGAGGTGAGCAACCGTACCTTCTCCACATGACCTAACGACACATTAACATACAACAAGTATCCGTTAACATGCAGACTTACTTTCGGTGGGAAGTAATAAGAGACTTCTTCCAAGCTGAACAAGGTGCCTCCAATAGGTGCCCCAAAAGCTACTGCAACTCCGGCAGCGCAAGCAGCGCTGAGAATTTCGCGCCGTTTAGCTGCTCGGAATCGTTACGCCAATTCGCCGAGGCCATGTCTGCGAAAGGAAACAAACCTTCATTATTCTCGTATTTGCGATGGAACCGGCTGACAATATTTCCAATACAGCTTGCAATGTGAACAAAGGGACCTTCCTTTCCTAAAAGGAAATCAACAGGGAGACAAATAGCAAATAGTGCCCTAAGACCAACCGAGCGACAGGCCCGAACCGACTGAGAGTGCCAAGCCAAATGATTTCGTGAATAGAGTGCGTCCACCAAGGTACCCATGAATCACAAAGCCTGTATATCGCGTAAAAATAGAGTAGGCGTACGGTGAGTCAGGGAAATCAGACCTGAAAGGATTGTTTTAATCTCCGGTATGCCACTACCTGCCGCCTTGTCCAAATTCAGGTCACCTAGTTTCTCCAGCGGACTATCGGGACGTACATAATATAATGTTGCGCGCTTCGTCGGAGAGACGGGTCGTTTGTCATCTGTATTGTCAAATTGGGGAGATAAAACTCCGGAATCCTTGCGGGTCGTAAAAGAGGTCGAAGCAGTCAGGAGTATTGTAAGGAAGGAAGAGACCGTTGCCCACAAGACCTGGGGGAGCGAAAAAGATATCAGAGACACATTGATGCGCACAGAAAGTGCACGAACCGCAATCAAGGTATAGCTGATATATTCCACGTAGTCATTCTCGGCGCTCGAGAAACGGACCCACGACGTCAAGGGACCCGACCAGTCTATCCAATCAGAGCATCTGCCTTCACTCAAGGAATGGAAGTCCTGGGCGTCCGGGCAACAAAACCGCAATGCCTTCCACCATCCAGTAGCACAATACCCGTATTTTGCATCAAATAACCACTGCTCCAGTCGCACGACGAGAAAGGCGACAAGAGCAGTTAGAAAACCAACAATGGTCACGATAATCCACCCGAGACTTTTGTCAAACGCGAGGCGCAGATGGGAACGAAGCGACTTTCCATGTCGTAATCGAGAAAAACGCACAGAATCCTTGATGGCGTCGTGTAACCAGTCGATGGATGAAAAGGAGGAATACCAGACGCGGAAACCATTGATTCGAACGTTGATATCATCAGCAGGGTTAGAGAACTTGGAGCGGACGAGCGGAGCATCATATGCGGAGATACGCCTTTGAGAGAGACGGCGAGTGAGAGTAGCTCGAACAGAGGTTGGGGAACGTGTGATCGGCGAGGAGGGTCCTGAGAATGTAGGGCGGATTGTGGAAAGACTCGGTAACGGCGGAAGGTCACGACGGCCAACTGAACTAAACGAGCGTGCTCCCATGGGTGACCGTACGGATCCGTAAGTCCTCTCGTTAACAGAGTACAAGGAGGTCCTTTCGTCAGAGTCCAGGGTGCTGTTACTGAGGTGGAGGGGACGTCCAGGCGCGTTGCCATTGCCGATTTGAAGAAGGCGTTGGCGTCGCCAGTCGACAGAGGAGGGGCCACTGAGTGGGCCGTTTGGCGGAGACTCTTGGGCAATTTCTGCGAGAGACTGCAACGACGTTGAACGGGTGTTGCGAAACGGCATGGTAAGCGCAGGTGTGAGAGGCCTGGAGGGTGAGATTATAAGCAGAAAGCACGGAACACCGTACTGGCACGATGTGGACCGATTAAGGTGTCGCTGTCATTCCGGAGTGCCGGACTTGAGCTTGCCAAAGCTTGATCCTCGGTATGGAGGACAAACACACACAAACATCGTACTCGACATCGACCACCATCGACAACCATGACGACAGCTGGTCTCGGTGTGCCCGTCAAACTACTACACGAGTCTCTTGGACACGTCGTCACTGTGGAACTCAAAACTGGCCAACTCTATCGCGGAAAACTCGCGGAAGGTCGTATATTATCTCAGATGTTGTCGTATGACCACGCTGATAATGCATACCCTTCAGCCGAGGACAACCTCAACATATCCTTGAAGGATATCACCGTCACTGGACGCGATGGGCGTGTCTCTCAGCTAGATCAGGTCTACATCAGGGGAAGTATGGTTCGATTCTTTATCGTGCCAGATATGCTCCAAAATGCACCCATGTACGTTGGAACGGATGGCTCATTGCTCTGAGGCTGAGTATTTACAGGTTCAAACGGGTTGGTCCAAACGCCATGAGGGGACGTGGCATTGGTACAGCACGTGGACGCGCTACCATCATGCGAGGTTCGTTGACATGTATGCGATACATTGGTCACATGCTTATCCGCCTTGTTTGCAGCCAACGGTGACTGCATCACTTACTGCTATACCGTGCCCGATTCTAACGTCCGTACCTTTCATAGCTCGTCGTGGACGTGGGGTGCCTGCACCTCGTGGAATCAGGCGATGAGTGTCCTCGGGGTTAAAAAAACGTTGCTTCTATCGATAATGTACTCTGAAGCCACATGACAGAATGCTGTAGACGCGCTGAGTAAGTTGGTGGGAACAGCCCATAACCATAACAATGTACCTGTTCTAAAAGTCGGAGACCCGGCCCTTGAAGCTCCAGTCTCCCTCTGTCCACTTTCCCACAGGCTCGGTCTTTGGACCGCCCTGTTCGCCTGTCAGAGGATTGGTGTCGCCCTCAAAGTCTGGCTTGAGCGGTCTCCTTGCGTCAGGATGAAGCGCGAGAACTGCCGGAGACGCGGGTGTTTGAGCGGCGCGCTGGAGGTCTTCAAACTCGCGCTGCTGTTCACGGGGAAGTGGGGGAGGACCAGGTCGGTTCACCGCCGAAGCGTGTCCCCGAGTAACGAGCCAAATGGTGCGGTGAATGCGAGGCAAGGTGGTTGTATGCATCCGCCCTGTTCTCACGGAGTTCCATAGTAAAATATTACATAATTACCAGGCACAACTCCCACTCAGCAATTTCAAGCTCCGACACGATCATGCTCAATGATTAATCCGTCACATCACGTGAGGTGATGAAATACCACCTAAACTGCTGATCACTTGCTCATTCAGATCTTCCACAACCACCATTCATTATTCACCCTGGATTCATCTAGCACGCACAGAACATTCCTCCCCTGCACCGTCCTCTCCTCCTCAACCCACCCCGATCACGACCCATTCACCCGCCCTTGATGCACCCCTACTTTATTCCCAGCGTCTATGCCTCAAATGTCATAGAAATCGCTGACCCCACCTTCTCTACCCAGTCTATTTCCCACACGGGCTCCTCGCTCTCCATACAACATGCAGACTCCTTCTCTACAGACTCCTACAAGAAGCATAAGATTGACCACGCTTGTGATGCTTGTTGTTGTAGAAAGACAAAGTGCGATGGTCCCCGCATGCCAGAAAACATTTGCATGAATTGTATACAGAATCGGAAAATATGCACTTATGTGTTCGTACACGTCCCTTACTTCCCTTTTCTCACCGTTTCATCCTCTTTCAGTGAAGCTTCTAAACCAAGAGGACCTCCAAAGGCGTGAGTCTACTCGTCAGGTTTTATCTTGCTGAGTCGACCTGTCCCGGACAGTTATATCACTAGCTTGGAGGACAGACTGGAAAAAATAGAGACACTTCTCAAATGCATGAGTTCTCTCCACACGACCTATTTGCTTTGTGGCCCAATAGTCTCAGGTCGGACAGACTTGTTCCTCTGAGACTCTGTGGTGATGCATGGTCTCATCTACTTTCGCTGCTGCCACGGTAGTTGGAACGTAACTTATCGTTTCCTTTACACAGCTTCGTCCTGAAGCCGATTTCTCTGAGGAGTTGGGGCCTCTGGTGATCCGAGATTCCTGGAAGACAGGCTCAGAACCTCCCTACATCTCTTATGACAAGCCAACATCACACTCTGCATCTACTTCCAGACCGAAGAATTCACACTCGAGATCCTTGTGTTCCAATGCCTCCACTTCAAATCACTCGCTACATATTTCTTCCTGTAGCTGGTACACTCGAAGTGTTCCAGGAAGCAAATCGGATGCGTCATCCTCTGGCTACGCATCATCAGATAGTGGAGAAGTTGGAGAACTCAGTCTTTCCTGTGGAATGAAACATTTAACGATCAGGGGGCTAGAACCCACTCAGGATCGCCATCCTTTGCCAGACAACCAAGTTCGCTTCCACGGAAAGAGTAGCTTTTTCAAGCTTATTGAACCAACCAGGAAGCTGCGAGACGAACATGTCAATAGCTTGACCAGCAGTGATGAACGAAGCTCTTCAACCGTGATAGCACTAGCCTGATCAATGCTGCTGCATTGCGTTGCCCTGAGTTCTGGAGCACTCCTCCAGTGAGTCTTGGAACTTGTGCTCCCCTGCATCCCCTTCTGATTATCTTTAGTGGGAACTCACATTCGAAGGTTTTATGGACAGGTTCAAAACCCCATCCCCTTCACTTGCCAAAGATTTCCTGCCTCAAGACCTTGCTGATAGTCTGATCAAAAAATATTTTGAACGTGTTAACCTATTCATTCCGTTATTTCACCGCCCTACATTCGAACAACAGTGGAGACAAGGACTGCAGCACAAGGACACCTGGTTCGGGTGCCTGTGTCTGTCGTTGTTTGCTGTTGCGAGCCGCTGGAGCGATGATCCCTGTGTATTCGACGATGGTGATTTGGCCGAACAGCCTGTTAAGAAACAACAGTGGCAGCGCGCTGGTTGGAGGTTTTTTAACTCTGTGATTGGTATGCAATTTTTTACTTCTGCATGCATGGATACTCACGGTCACAGACATCCATCATGGTTCCCTCAGTCTCTTCCACCCAGCTGATCTGTTTGAAGTCCAGACTATCGCAGTCAGTTAAATGGACTATCTGATGTATCTTTCCCTCGACTTTTCATCCCCAGCTGCTTGGTATGTTCTTGCAAAGCATGGCATTTCACCCAGTCGCGTGGCTTTTCTTTAGCATCGGTCTCTGTAAAGCACAAGACGTCAGCACACATCGGAAAAAAATTTATGGAGATAAACCCAGTATTGAAGGGGAGCTCTGGAAAAGGGCATTTTGGGTTCTGGTCCTGCATGATAGAATATCAAGTGCTGCCCTGGGACGACCATGTTGTTCAGGCAAGGAAGAGTGAGGCACCATTCATGTTTACACAGATTAGCTAACCTCTACGCTTGGTAAGGTTCAATGCAGAACTTCCACTGGAAGTTGATGATGAGTACTGGGAGAGAGATGAACCAGAAAAGGCATTTCGACAGCCCCCTGGCAAGCCATCAAAGATAGCCGCCTTTAATTCGCACCTCAAACTGACAAAGATTGTGGCTTATGCCATGAGAACAATCGTGCGCTTCCCACCCCACAAAAAATTATTTGCTAACGTCTTCGGCAAGTATGCCCTTGACAGGTCCAAGCTAATGTTCACCATTGCATGCCTGTGTTGGCCGGTTGTTCTGGCACAGCTGAATCATGCGATGACCGAATGGGTCGATTCTGTCCCAAAGCACTGTATGCACTTTCTTTACAAGTCTATGCCTTTGTGTCTAACTGTACGCTAGTACATTGCAAGTCACCTCACATCGACGACCTGTTGTTTGCAAATCAGTCAGCAACATTATACATCACCTACTATCTGATCCAGATAATCGTTTATCGACCGTTTTTACCACCATCGCTACATTCTGTCACCAACGTTGTCCCACATTCCAATATGCCGATACCGTGTATTGCAATATGTGTCAACGCGGCCAAATCTGTTTCCCGTATTCTAAAGGCTCAAATTAGCCGTGGTTACTCGGACATCTTGGGCCTTATATTGTGTTCACATGTTTGTGCTGCGGTTTTGCTGATGAACTTTTGGGATCTGAAATGGCAGGAACGCAACCAGAGGAACTGTGAAGACATCAAATCACCTCTTGCTACAGCTATGGCTGAGTTGCTTGAGGAGATCTCTGTTTTCGTTGATGCGTTGGAAGCGGTCAAGCATCGTTGGAGAGTTGCAGAGATATATTTGTCAGCAACTGTTACCTGATTTTTTGACAGCAACTGATCCCTGGCTACAGGAACGATCTTCGGTCTTCCTTTCCTCACAATCTCGGCGGTTTTGAACCAAGCCCTCCTGAGAATAATCCGGTTTTATCACACAGTCCTCGGTTTGATGATCGTGCATTTCCCAGTGCCATTTCGCTGGACCCTACAACCGCTGGTGATAGTAGAAACCCGCCTCCCGATCACCAGGCCACTCCATCATCCATGGCGACGTACAGCCATGATTCCCAAACTAAATCGCCCAAACGTAGTCTTCACTTCTTCGAAGTTCCCCATGTTACTCGATATCCTGTTCCGGGCACCTTCCGTTCACTTCTTCGCGCCCATATGACCAAACCATTACATCCCGATCAGCGGTGTTTCCGCCACAATGGGGTTACGATAGACTTCTGACATATACAGATTTCGACGACCAAAGGTCATCAACATCCAGCACCCATTCTCGGCCAGCCTCCATATTCGATGAAGGGACCACCGACGAAGTTGTTTCTCAACAGCACCTCCTGGCTAATAGCACATCTTGGGGAGACGCCGTTCCTACTTTGACACACCAAAGCGAAGTGAGGAACTTTGGACATCCCCCACCAAGGTTTGTGTATTGGCTCGCACTTTCACATGCTGCTTACAGTTCCCAGACCTAGTTGGGCGAGCGACTTTGATTACAACCCAGCCTATGCATATGGACCGAGTTCTGGCAGCTCGATTGATCGTTGAACCTCGTTGATTGCGGAGCATGTGTTCTGTTGACCTGGTCCTTTCTTTTCCGGTGTCTTTGCTACGGATTCCACCACTACCAGCTTTCCTACACTATGTTAATACCTAGACTTCAATTGTTGTCGTAGTTTACATCCTTGTTGTATTGATGCTGTGCTTGTAGTTTCCAAATGTTTCTTGTCCTTCGTTAATATTTTCACGCTAGTATGTGGAGTACATATACACATCCCGATTCCTCTTCTCTAGTTGTTTGCTGTCGAATCCAGTTCTAGGCTGAAATACCATTGTAACCCTCCTCAAACGCAAAATGTTGGTACAAATGCACCACAGTATGGAATTGAATGCAGGGTATAGCACCAATTGGTAGATGTTTTTGGAGTCTGATTGGACATGACCGGCAGTGTCTGCCAGTGCCTGCTCTAGAAGAGATGACCACATTTTTACTGCATTGATGATACGCCTGGCATACCCTGCTGACAGCGTACATCGAGGGCGATGTGCAGTGGCCCCTGGCGCGATGGGGGTGAGTCTGTCAAACGTGTTGCAAGATGGACTTTAGTAGCAGTGCGTCTTGCGGATGGGTGTCAATGGACTGGTCCATGTTCGTGGATAATCTAGTGTTTGAAATCTGAGCCTGAACCCGTGCCACGAAGTGCGCGATAGTAGGGCACAATTGGTCTCGCCACTCGGCGGCCATACCCCCGATACATCGCTCTCAGTGTAGTCTTCGTCCGACTTGGACAAGCGGGCAACGAGGCCCTGTCTGACTAATAACAATGGGGGCCAATGGAATTGACGTTGTTTTCAGTAGTTCCCCCCAGTGTTAGTTAGAGAGGTGGCTGGGCTGGGCGACGCCCTTACACAAGCGGTTGGCCCGGGCGCATCCAAAATTAGTACGGGTACATTCACACGTACCGTGATCGGTCTTGTATGCAGTTCATGGTTTGGGGTGTTGTAATGCAGTCGGTTAGGGTGGAGATCGAGCAATCAGGCTTACTGCATTCTGGGTAATTTTGTGATGTCAATCTGGCAGCCGCATTCCACGATAGGGTAGGGTTGTTCTACGAAGATTCGTGTCCAAGGAGAAGAGGCCGATGCGCTGAGCCGGTGCTTTAATGGTGAGATGACGAACAGTAAGCGCTCGATCTTTCCGCGGTCCTCCGTGATGTTATTCCACAACAATAATGGTTACGGTCACGCACTTATCACAATAGAAATTGATTAATACAGTGAGACTTGCTTTGATCGTGACACGAGTCTCACTCCAACAATCGGCGAAGTGGGGTTGCATTATTCCCTCCTTTGAGCAAATAATACCGACGCAGAGATATTACCCGGAGCGTGTGTATTCAGTGGGTTCAGCCAAGGCCTCGTCCGCCAAGGGATACTTTGGTTCTGACGAACCCTTCTGAGAACCATGTGTCACTTGCATGATCGCTTTATGGCGTACAACCGTCGTCTGCGCAACGAACCCAACGATGGCCTTTTGGACGTGCTGAACAGGTCTCCATAGCCGCAGCATACACATGAGACCCACCAGTATTGTCCCTACAAATAAAATCCGCTCCTTCCAGCGCTCGTCCGCTACCGTCTCGTCAAAATGGGGCCGCCTCGCTCTCGGCCTAAACCGTGCTGGATCCACATGGCGCTCACGGCTCATCACCACCTCTCCCGTAACGTCGCTCTTGCCGCGCATCAGATCATACGCCTTGGCTATGGACTGGAACTGCGCCTGAGCGATGTCCGCAGGATATTTCCGGGCGACGGGGGAGTCGGGGTGGTAGATGCGGACGAGGTCATAGTCTAGTGGAGAAAAGTTTGAGCAGCCCATTCGATAGACCAGGCAGAGAGGTCACCGACATCGCTCTTTGATCTGCTGCTGCGTGGCGGACCTGGGCAGGTGGAAAACTTGGTGTGGTTGCGGGTTCGGATGGGTAGGATACGGATACGGATTAGAGCTGGTGGACGCATGCCTGCATGACTGACGAGCGACGCCACGCAGAATGTGGTGTTGACTGAGGATACCAGGGGATGACATGAAGGAAGTTGACAAGCCGAAGAGTAACAACACCACGATCACACTATACAGTAAAACTATAAGCTGGAGCGGGCCGCCCTTCTCCGGAAACGCGGGACCTTTCGAGTATGTAGTCACAAAAAGTCAGCCCAATTATTCTGTCAAAAAACGTTCTAGTCTTCCGTCCCAATCGTGGACAGATATTTGTGTGTATTCACTTCTGCGGTTCCCTCCCAACTCGTGCCCTCACTTCGCAAGCCTTCCACGTAGGTAATGCGCGTGTTGCGGCGAGAATTTCGGCGATGGTGTCATCATTTAATCCCAGCCTACGCGCACCAGAGGGGCCAGGAGCGGGGGCCTGAGATTGTGTTCCTGTCTGTGAGCGAGTGGAGTCGTGTGGCTAAGATGCAGGTGCATCGTGCTTGAGTCGACCGGTGTTATCCACCATATCTGATGTGACCCAGTCCTGCCACTGTATTTCCTCAGGAACGTCTACTTGTGCGTCTTGGAAAGGGTGGATACCGCGAACCCGCATTTCATCAATGATGAAGATCGATGGAAACGGTGCGTACGGGTGAATGTCGAGAGCAATGGCTTTCAAGTGGAATCGCCGGAGCGCCTCCATACCACTATAGTTGACAAGGATGAATTTACGTATCTGTCTTGGTAAATACCTGGCATGAGATGCCAAAAAAAGAGGCACACTTACTTGAGGAAGAAAGCGGATGAAAAAACCGTATTGACCAAAGAGAGTATGGTGATTCGAACACATGCGAATCGCATTTCGTGGTTCGTGAGATGACCTTTGACTCTGGAGCCTTCTGGGATCCAGTTGCGATCTTTAAGATTGTTCCACTATATTCCTCGTTGATTCTGCAGGGTAGTGTAAGATGTTTAAACATACTGTTTTCGGCTCTGCTGGTGCAATTACATGACATTTTCGCAGTGGGTGAGTAACTGGGCCACAAACGACACAGCGGGCTTGCCCGAGGACTTTATCCCTGGCTGCAAGTTCCATGGAAAATACGGTAGTGATATTTCTGCGAGCGAGCGTTTCTCCCAGCCGTACCCAGAGGGTGGGTGGCCGGGCGGGAGAGGGAGCTCAAAACTAGGCAGAAAGGTGTCGTGCAGGTGATATGACATCATAGCCACGTGCGAGCTCGTACATATACATTCGTCACAAGTATCAAGACAAGATGAAAATTCGTATTAGAAGCGAGGCTCGCTATCGTCAATGCAGTCGTGCAATGAGTACACCGCTGTTATGCGGGTCCACTTCTGTGGGTATATTATTTCTAGCGAATGCCATGAGATGTTATCATAAAAGTCCAGCGGCGACTTACTTCTTCATGAGGTCCTCGATAGCAGGCTTGATCTTCGCAACATGGCCATTAGAATGCAATCCTTTGCCTGGAACAATGGTCGGTTGGCTGCAGGGCTCGGTATAGATACGCGACTTGCCAACAATGAGCCGAATCTCAGCGTCGCCACTTTGTCGGGCCTCATGAATGGCCTTGTCGACGTACGAGACAGCCTCTTTGACATACAGACCGTGCAGATCGATCTCCCCGGCCTTACCATCCTGTCGAACGTCGCTCAAACAAAACTTCGAGAGGAAAGACAGTTCTCCCTACCAAGTTATTTTCTATTCCCAACGAGGTCTAGCACGGCCCCATGGATAACGGATCACACTCACGTGCAAATATCCAAGCACTGGCTTCGGCATTGAGGCTCTCCATCGTACGTTCGTGTTGCTTCCCTTTTTGTGAGAGTTCCTTGGCAAGAGCGCCATTACCTCTGCTGTACGCTTCATGACTTTCTTGAAAACAACGCGCCATCAAATCGCCTTGTTCGATCGCTTTCGCGCGCAGAGACGTATAGTGTTCGTCATGTTTGTTGACCTGTTTCTGGTCCTTGAGAAGCAAATTACACTTTGGAGATGGAGAAATGAGGTAAGAGACATGCCTGATAGGGTTGAGGTGCTGGAGGAAGGGGTTGAGATGGGAGAGGTTTCGGCTCTTGCTCCTAAGTATGAGTATGTCATAGGTGCCATCCCGCCTATGAAGCATAGGAGACATACCTGACGAGGTCGAGGAGGTTGAGATGGCAGAGGTTTCAGCTCTTGCTCCTGTGCGTGAATATGTCGTGGATGTCGTCTCGTTTATGACATATAAGGGACATACTTGACGAGGTCGACGCGCCGGAGGAGGTCGAGATGGCAGAGGTCTCAGCTCTTGCTCCTGGGCATGAACATGTCAAGGGGTGCCATCTCGTTTGTGACGCATTCAAGGAACATTTGGCTACAAAGACATCATATACGCGACAAAACTCACCAGCTGAGTGAACTGAGGCCGCCTGGGGACGGTGGTTGGGACATCGGGTAACGGCTTCTCGTGCACTGGAGCCTCCTCCTGGATCGTCGAACTACCACAGAGAACTTTGACCAAGGCAAGTAAAATATCCATCAGGCCAGCCATGATGGAGAAGAAAGCGGAAAGGGTCACAAATGAATTACTGTAGCTGTGCTGAGGAACAAAGGTTGATGCCATATACAGTATCAATTCAACCCAACAACACGAAGTCCGAACACATTCCCTTGACCGTACTACCGATTAAATATCCAATCCCACAAGTATATAGGCTGGGTTGACCTGGAAGGGTGGTTTAGTAATGACGCTACCACCGACGTACATGAGCGAATGCAAGAGATCGTTCAGCCCGATGAAAGACTTGTTCAAGACGATCACGAGGGCAGAACAATGCAGGTGATCATCAGCGAGGTCCAGGAGGGCGACGACACTGCAGGATATCAGTTGGGCGGGCACGTTCAGAGACGAAACTGACCTTTCGCGAAGACTGACGGCCGGGGCATTTTTGCCGTCTATGTACAAGGTCTTAGGCTTTCCAGGCAAATTGAGAACGACTCCGTCAAAGGCAACACCCATGTTTGGCACAGAGACAACGACGCTTTTAGCAAAAGGTAAAATGTTCAATCCATTACGCGGAAAGATGTTCAAAAGAAGATCCAGAGCATCCTTTGAATGCTTGGCGAGTATACCATGAGCACCGCTTGCGTCGCTGTCATCTGGGGTCAATGGTGGGGTGAGAAGACTGCAGGGAGATTCGGATCTTGCAGGAATGTGTCGAGGTGTTACGATAGGTGGGATTCGGGTGCTTGAGAGATGATTACTGATTGGAAATGGTGGTTTCGCGGAAGAAGGCGAGAGAGATGGATCGGGGGATTGGGAGAAGAGCGCCAGACCGCCTGTCACACAGTCTGACGACCCTCCATCAGGAGGGCATTTTGCGTTAGGGATGTCAAAAACGCCACTGTTGTGAGATAAGTCGCGATGAATGCAAGTGAGACAGAATAGGACATACTCCGGGTCCGCCAGAGAACGTAGTAGAATAGTAGTACATGTCGTCAGTGCCCTGCATGTGGCACACGGCAAGTACGCTAGGAGTGTCGTCGGAAGTGAATGCCCCATCCCCAACGGCTTGACGGCCGTTGCTAGAAAGAGAAAGTGAGGGAGAAATAGACTTGCGCGTGAAGGTGTACGAACGTGGGGCATAGACTAGATTGCTGTTGCATACAATTCGAGATTGGAGACCACGACATGTTGTTCCGACGTGACTGTAAAGATGGGTGGACTAGAAGTGCTGTAGACGCAGTCATGTAAGGCCAATCGGCTGGGCAAGAGAACAGACGAGTACCTTTGTTGTTGTAGACTGGGATGGTGCTGGTACTGGTGCAAGGGTTTGCTTAGCGACCATTATCAACCAATCGGATCACCACTGAGACCCCGGACACACTTCTCCACCACAGCTCATTATAACTCTCCCTCAAAGTAGGTCTCGGAATTCCGGAGCTGATTGGGGTCAATTCCGATGTTTCTCTTGTGCTCCTTTGGCCAGCAAATATGAGAGAGCAGCAGTGCCGGAAGTAAGAGAGGTGTCCGAGGTCGTGGAACTGAGTTCAGGGCCGGCTGTAGCAAGCAGGCATGAAGTGGGTGACCATTGACCAGCGACACACTCAACGCCGGACCAACGTCAAGACCAAGTGAGTGTTCATAATTCATACCGTCTGCAGGGACAAGACATGTCGTGCCGTCGTCCCTGCAGGATAGGACACTTTCTAGTTGGATGTGTCTGCCTCACGTTGGATGTCATGGCTGACTGATCTCGCTCATACAGTACATCTTAAAAACACAAAATGGCTGACTCAGGACGAGGACGGGGTGGATTCGGACGTGGCCGTGGCGACCGTGGTCGCGGCCGACGTGGTCCACGTCGTGGGGGTCGCAAGGATGAAGAAAAGGAATGGTTCGTAACAAGATCGTCGAATGTGGATGCCATTCAACTAGCTGGTGCAGGGCTCCCGTCACCAAACTCGGACGTCTTGTCAAGGACGGCAAAATCAAGTCGATGGAAGAGATCTACCTCTTCTCTCTCCCAGTAAAAGAATACCAGATCGTTGACTTTTTCCTTCCAAAACTCAAGGACGAGGTGATGAAAATCATGCCTGTTCAAAAGCAAACTCGCGCCGGTCAGCGTACACGTTTCAAGGCGTTCGTCGCCATCGGTGATTTTGACGGACACGTGGGGCTTGGTGTCAAGTGCGCCAAGGAAGTCGCGACGGCGATCCGCGGCGCAATCATTCTGGCCAAGCTGTCTGTGATCCCGGTGCGCAGAGGTTATTGGGGTGCCCGCCTTGGTAACCCGCACACGGTGCCATCCAAAGTCAGTGGAAAGGTTGGATCTGTCATGTGCCGATTGATTCCTGCGCCACGGGGTACTGGCATCGTCGCTGCACCAGCGTCGAAGCGATTGTTGCAATTGGCTGGTGTGGAGGATTGCTACACGCAGTCGAAAGGATCGACGGCGACGATGGGCAACTTTTTGAAGGCTACCTTTGCTGCTGTACGTGTCGGTTATGGTTGGTGAAGACTATCGCTCACAGCTTGTTGTAGATCACGAGAACGTATGCGTTCCTCACGCCTGATCTCTGGCGAGAAATACCCGTATCGAAGGTGCCATACGACGAGCACAGCGCCCACCTGCAGCTGACGGCGAAAAAGGCATATTAGTTGTGTTGTTAGTGTGTAATTACGATCGGTAGTGACGTGGGTCATGCAAACAAGGATTTAATCCACCAGTGGGCTGCGACTGACTCTCTTCTCGATGCCTCCACCTCCGCCCGCCCTCGTCGACGTTCCCTCCTCCCCCTCGTCCATCTCGAGGTGTGTGCCGTTCCCCTTCTAGATCCCCACAGCTGACCTTGCGCAGTTGCTACAGTCCGGACTCGGGGGACGATCATATCGGCAAGATAAACGCCTCGAGGAACATGCACGACCCTTTTGATTGCGCATGGGAGCATCCCGCCATCGTTGATCCGTCACGCTACAGCATGCTCATCCACGAAGTCAGCCTCCTCGTCGGCCTCGCTCCAGACGACCTGTACCCCTCCTCGGATGATAGTCACCCCCTTGTTCCCAGCGGACCAAAACAAGTACCCAACTTCCTACCCCTCACCCCCACCAAGTCTCTCGAGGCTCGTACTAGGCACAGGAAAGCTAGTCTTTCCCATCCCACAGATGGCCATGTTCGCCCGTCTGCTACTCCTATCAACCCACGCGTCAATAATTCCACCGAGATCGCGGTGCCGTTCGCTCGCCACCAGAGTGCTGGAGTCCGTCCGTCGCTTCCTCTAACTCGACGTCAGGGACAGGTATTTCAATTCGAACCGGACGTGCCTGTCCGGAACGCAGCCGACCTGGACGAAACATTCATCCATCCTCGCGAGCCTCCTCCGAAGCCTACTTCGGATTCACAGGCTGATCGATGCTCCTCGCTAGACAGACTGGAGCAGAGTCTACTGAAGTTGGAGGCATACGCCCCGCGTAAGCATCGCAAGTCACAGTCCGATGAGCGGCCTCCAGATTACATCACGAATTGGAAAGCCAGGCGTCCGTCCCTCCCCCCTCCACGACGCTTGAGAAGGGAGCTTTCGCACCATGAACTCGTGCCATCGCGGCCCCCACATGCACATCATTTCTCGGATTGTCCTCCCCTTCCGGGATTGATACCACTCCACCAGAGCGCCGCGCCAAATATTTGCCCAGCTGCTCCCCCCAGTGAGGATCGTATTCCCGGTTCATTCATGGATATGGATGAGACTGCGCAGAAGCGACATGCCTCTTTTCGTCCACTCCCGGACAAGATTAAAAATCTTGTCAGAGCCGCCAAGACAGCGAGTCGAGGGGTCATCACATGGGGGAAACGTTTCACGGGCTCTCCTAATTCTCCGACGACCGGACACAAGACGGCTACCATTTGCAACCCCCACGTCTAATTTATTTGTCACTAATTGGTTCGTACGCATGTTCCACTTGATCATTTTGTTATCCCCGATGTATCCCTATAACAAACTAATCTCATGGATGCGACCTCGTGTATGCTCTATCCTGTACTGTCCTTTCTGTTCGTTTAAAGTAATCCTTGCTGAGCAAGGCCAGAGGCTTTCGATATGTTCCCGTGGATAGCGTTGTATGTAATTTAGATTGGGCATCCAACTACACGTCCATTCGATGAACCGTTCAGTGGATGAGAAGCAAAGGGTATTCAATCCTACAGAACGAAATTAATCGAGCAAGAATACGACGTCCGCGTCAGCTTGCGACCCTTTTCACCAACAATGGACACTGGCTTCCCTGCTCAAATTGACCGACGACGTAGGGCCGAGTGAGAATTCTGCGTAAATATCGGGGTGAGTAAACATGTGATACAGCGAAAGAAAGCAGACCCGCTCACACGTTGGCCTTGAAGACCTCCTTCTCCGTCTCTGCAAACATGAAGTTGGTCAAAAGAATGTACAGGAATGTCTTCATCTCGATCATCGAGAATCGCATGCCAATGCAGGACTACAAAAGCATATCATGCAGGAACACACGCCCAGAAGGCTAGACGTACCCTAGGACCAGCCGAAAAGGTCAGCAGGTTGGAATAGAACCCTGGAAGGGCCTCGACAGCCTCAGGAAGATGATCCCAACGCTCGGGACTAACCCCGTCGTAAGCGCAGCTTTATCGCGTGCTCAATTATACACTCACTCAAACTCCCATGCATTCTCACCCCAAATCCCCTTGTCCAAGTGGAGAGCCTCTATAGGTATGTGCACAAATTCTCCCTTCCGTATATGGATGATCCTCTGATCCGATACGCTTCCGTCGCGGAGACGGACAGGGTATGATGTCGGTATCTCGTCATCTTGCGTAGCGACTCGCAGAGAGGAGTGTATTGGAGGTACGAGCCGCAGCGACTCGCGCACGACATTGTCCAAATAGGGATGATCTGATAATGTGGTGTGCAGAGATTGCATTTCTTCCGCCGTCAGACATGACAATGGCGTCGAGGACGCGATCGCTTGCAGTTCGGCACGAAGGCGAGTTTGGACTTTGGGATTCCTCGCTAGCAAAAGCAAGGTCCACGTGAGAGCAAGTGAGGTGGTGTCCGTACCCGCAAACATGAACGTGTTGATGTTGTGAAGGATGTCTTCATCTGAAATCCGCTGATCGAGAGGCAAGTCCGTCGCCAAATTGGATTTCACTGTAGGACGAGTTGAGCCTCTTACTAAAGAGTTCGCCGAATACCTACACAAGAGACTGAGAAGGTCCTTTTGAGAGTGTCCGCCATCATCGTGACCTTCCATGATGATGGCTTTCTTCGATTGAATGAGCTCCCCAGCAACACGGTTAATGATGGCATGACAGCGCTTCACAACTTTTGTTCCCGAATCAGGCTATGAGAAGATACGTCGGGAAAGGTGCCTGAACTACATTGCATGCACTCACGAACAACACGCGAAGAATAGGGAAATATAGCCCCAGCACTGCTCGGAATCCGTTTTGCTGCGCAACAGCCATTTCAAACATCTCCTTGTACGCGGAAAAAAGTTGGTCCGACTCGTTTTGAATAGCGTTGAAGTGATAATCAAACCCTGTCGACCTGGCATTTCATTATGCGTGCCGAAACAACCAGAAAAAGGCTCACCCGCGAGACCGATCACGTCAAACGTGGCTCGACTGATCCAATGACAGACGTCGATTTCGACGCCCTCGTCTCCGGCGGTGGAAGACTTGTCCAAAAATTGGCACCATTTGTCTCGGAGTTCGTTTCCTTTGCGAAACACGAGCGGTACGAGCGCCCTCAAGTTTTGAATGGAAAACGCGGGCGTGGCGACCCTCCGCTGACGTTTGTGGACGTGGCCCTCTGCAGCGAGCATGCCACAGCCAATGAGACTGGAAATCAGCCGACGAGACTGCCACGGTTTCTCATAAATGGTGCTATGTTTGAGCACATGGGACACGGAGAGGGGATCGAGGGGAAGGAGGCGGTCGTCCAACTGTGAGCATGATCTGAGTCGCGTTCTGACGACGACTTGGAACGCACCTACAAGAGGCCCTCTTATGCGCACGTTCCTACCGTACTTTCTTACAAGGAGGTCGTGTGCTTTTGGAGACCTAGATGGACTGCCAAACGGTGAACACGAGATCAAAGACACTGGAGCTACACACCTGAGCACAAAGGACATGTGGTGCCCAAAGACGGATCCCGTTGGCGGGCCAGCCAACTTCTGGAGCACATTGAGTCGTGAGCGCGACCTGTAGCGCACGGTCAAGCCCAGAGCCAGGGCAACCAAGGTAACACAGATGAGTGCGAGAAAGTTCATGGTCGTCAATGAAACCAATCTATTGTCACTAGAAACCCGAAACAAAACTTGGAATCATGGGAAGCACAGACGGCGGTGACGGAAACTCGTCCAGGTTCACCCCACTAAAGCTCCCACCAAGTATCCCTACAGTCAACGACAACCGCTCTCCAATACCGTCCTTGTCTCCCACCACACTCACAGTGGACACTGGCCGCGAAGAATAGCCTGTCCCGTTTTCCGGCAGAGCCCTGGTGCTGAGCGAGAGCAACACACCCTTGTTCATTTGCATGCTCCTCGTCTGTGCGCGTCGCAGTTCAAATACCTCCTCTTTCACGCTCTTGCCGTCTTCGAGGCTTTCCAGCGACGCCGTAGACGACCTGCTCGATCCGCCGCAGTCTGCAGTCATGTCCGGGGCCGAGCAGCTTCCCAGACTCTTGACGTCGTCGTCTCTCGTTTTGGCTCGGCGCTGTGCATACCCTAGATCCTTTGAAAACGCACGATGCGTCGACTCGGGGCTCGTCGAAGGGGGCGACGGCGTAGGGTTATACTCGAGCAACCGATGGAGGACGTCAACTCCAAAGTCACCGTGCGTGTGGCTTTGATAGTCCTCTTCGTGTTCCTCCGGTATCTGCGGCAAGAACGTGCGAGGCGGCGCGGCGTAGAGCGACACCGGAGAGAATTCGGACCAGGTCGTCTGCGGAGTCGCCTCTGGCGCAGGTTGCTTGCGGTTGCACGTATCCTGCGATGATCGACGGCCCCCCAGAACGCGCGACAAGCTGCGAATGGGCCAGACATCGGGAAGCTTCCGTTGGTGCCCTCGATCGAGCACGGGTGGCGGCCGCGTGAGCGTTTTCTCGTAGTATGCAAACATGTCGCTTTTGATGCTCTGCGGTGCCCGCGCGGTCGCGCTCTTGGTGGCCTTGGGCTTCCGTCGTCCGATACACCTCAAGGGCGTTGGTGCCATCTTGACTGTGGTCTTGGCTTCTCGTCGTAGCACTTCTCCTCCAATGATCAAGCCGATGAGCCCGCCGAGGACGAGGACCATGACGACGACGACGATGACAATATTGCCTGGGATGTCTCCTGGTTGACTTGGGCTTTGAGGTTGAATATCTGTGACTGGGGCCATCGATGGTTCCGAAGCGAGCACCACTGACTGCGATGGTGTAGAGCCAAATAAGGGGGGTGTTGGGCCCACCGAGGGTGGTTGCAACGTAGGATCCAGCGTACGTGGCTTGAACTGTTCAGTACGCGGTGCCGGAGACTGTCCTGATGTATGATGGGCGCTGTGGGGCAAACCTAGCTGACGGAGTCGAAAGTGATGAAGGCGTCTTCCCGACAGGGAGTTCGATGAATGGCTGAGGGTAGCTGAAGATGCAGGAGGCATGGCTAATGGGCGATAGGAATCATGCTCGGAATGTCATAAATATGGTGGTGGCTAACAGCGGCAAGTCCTCCCAGTCAGCCATGGAGTGCGGCTGACAGCAAGTGTACCGTCAGGTGACCCTCCCGAACCTCGACTTCGATCGGTGGATCAGGTTCTCTTACCTCTATGCTCACACTTGTGCACGTCCCATCCGGCCATCAAGTTGCAGGTCACCTTACCATCCGTCTGAGTCGTTCATTCGTGATTCGCTTTTAGGGCAACTTAGGAAAACAGTTGACTTGTAGGATCGTTCCATTGCATAAACATCTTCAACCTAGACAACGACATCATTCCGACAACAAGAACTAGAGCATAAGAGAGTTTCGTTCAAAATCGAGACGGTAGTCAAGCAGCAAGTGTGTCATATCAACATTCCCCTGGGGATCAGTCAGCATTGTGTAGCGGTTCCAGTGGGAGCACATACGCAATTCCGGCAGTTTGTAAAGTCCTATAAAGCCAGAAGATAAGGGGGAACGTAGACAGGAAAGTGGATAGGCTCACGAAATAAACCCGCAGATCATAGCAGACCCAGCGAGCGTCGCAATGTTTTTGGCCTGTGCCGGTGCGAGCGCGCTGAGCACACCAATCTGAATACCCATCGAGCTTAAGTTTGCGAAACCGCAGAGCGAGTACGAAGCGATTGTGTATGCACGTGGAGAAAGAGGATTAGAACTAGCTTGGATAGCTTGGAGTTCTAGACAAAATTCGCTTTGTATATGATTCCTTAATCCATTCCAACCAGGCACGCACCAAGGTAAGCTGCAAACTCGTTTTCAATCAATTTCGTGGCCAGCAGCTGAGAGACACGCAAAATCTCGCCAGATGGTACACCTAACAGAGAGATCCATGAAACGGGTAGAAACGGCAGCCTCCATCACGCACCAAGGAAGAACGTAATTGGGTATCCAACATACCCCAGAATAAGTTGCAGAGTAAGATGGTGAATTCCGAATCCCCGGCCAACCCAAGTCAATATACCATTAATAGTTGAGATGAGGGAAAGGATAATAAGCACGTTTGTCCTGTATCAAAATCAGCGCATGGGATGTGCTCTTGAGATAGAAAGCCTACAAAATTTGCCCAGCGACATTCAGTCCAAACAAGCCACCCCGGGAAAATGCGTGGAGTACGTTCACAGGCTTATCCTCAGATTTCTCTTCCCCACGATCGATGATGACACGTCCACGAGTGACAGGCTCGTCTAGTTCGGGGATACGCATCTTGCTAATGGCTATGGAGGCGGGGATACTCATGACAGAGGACGTCACAAGATTCTGGGGAGGGACGCCAAGCGAGACATATGCACTGAGAACCGCACCCGAGATGGTCGAAAATCCTAAGCACTCGTCAATCACAATCCCCATTAGCAACCTATCGATACTTGCCAGACGTCATGACAAGGTGAATTTCGGATCGTGTCATGAAGTTGACGTATGGTTTGACCATGCAGGCGGACTCCCCTTGACCAACCCACGGCGAGGCTGAGGCGACGACAGCTTCGGCACCCGAAACATTCATCAACTTGAAGAAAAACCATGCGCTTGCTTGGGTAGGTGAGTGGATCGAGGAGCGCAGAAGATTGCACCTACAATCCTTTGATAATCCATTGCATTACCCCGAGCTTAGGTACGTCTGTCGGTGAGGACTTGGGCTGACAGAGAATCGGAGAGACTCACGTAATAGAACATTTGTATAATTGCAATGAAGAATATGATGGCTGAAAGCTACTATGTGTTAATGATGCAGAAAGATAGGCATGAGCTATGGACGAACTGTGTTAACGAAAAACCAGTTTTTGGCTATGGTCTGAGCGTCAAAGAAGAACTGTGCGCCAACATAGGCTTGTGTTAGCAAGTCGTACGCCAAATCCGCAACGTAATGGAAAAGTGAGTAGCCAGCTTTCGACTTGAGCACGAAAAGCGCAATGGTCTGCTGGGTGAACAGCCCGACAATGACAGTCGGCCTTTACACCCGTTAGACGACTAGATTATAGCGGGGTACTGATGTGCGCACCAGCATATGGCGGAACGGTTGGTGGAGGAAAGGTAGAAGCCGAACTGGAAAATAAACAAACCCAGCACCGAGATCGCTCTATGGCCATAGTTATCGTCCTGTCCCATTGGTCAGCACTGCAGAGATCTGTTGGATGTTCAACCTGCGCACCACGCCAAGTGAGAAGCCGAATGCAGATCCGAAAACGATGGCTAGAAGGCACAGCCACCCAATTGTCAATCTCAGATAACGTGGGAGACGATACCAAGGTTCCTGAACCAGAGGAATCCACACAGCGGCCACTGGACGTGTGACCACTGAATTCGGGATGAACCGAAATGCGATAACACTAGAAACAGGGCTTAGAAAGACCGCAAAATCAGAGATCAAGGCCAACACTTACGTCAGGAAGAACCAAGCAAAGACCGTTTGTACAACCCTGCAGACTTTTGAGTACACACGGGCAGTTTCGGGGATACGACACATGCCATCTACCGCGCGTCGCCTTCAATACTGTGGAAGAGATCCACCAACCGAGGATCAACGTAGCCAGGCCAATGAGGAAGGCGACCCGTAGTTTCTTGTCGAACTCGCTTCTCCTGGCCTCTTCTTCCTTGCCGTTTTCGCTTGTCGGTGCGTTGGCATGCTCGGGGTCAGCCTTTTCCTTGTCACCTGAGAAGCTTGATCTCGAGGACTTCCTCTGAACTGCCTGGTCGTCATCCATAGCTGGATGAATGTCCATGGTTTCTCGGAAGAGAGAGAAGAGGGAGGTAGAGTGAAAGCCGTAATAGGACCATATAACCCATCGCTGTGACCGGACGTGGGTGTGCCGAGACACCCTGAGAATGGGCGCGTGCCGTCAATTCCGTGATCCATGTGGGATAACCAGAAATTCATTGATAGTAGTATTTGATCCACGAGTTCCGTTCCCGCCTTATCTGTACTTGACACTGGTGAGACGGTTAATGTTTAACCGATACCCTCATCTGTTCCGTGATAAGCGGAGGACGTACCGTGGCATTGCCAATGGGAGCGCAAATTCTGGATACGGAGCAATCAACAGACAGGCAGATCGATAATACAATTGCTCAAGTAGCTAAATCTCGCAAGGACACCCATCCAAACCTTCATCACACCTTCAATGCCTTGATTGACTTCCCACTAGCAATCACAAGCCATTCTCCGGGGGCCGTCGAGTGACCCGTGTTCATCGTCATTCCAGGTATTTGGGGTGACCAAGCAAGGTTCGTCACCTCACTGCTGGCAGAGTACGCCATGACGGGGTCAGTGACGACTCTCTTCTTCACGTCTGGTCGAGGAGAGTTCAGTCGCGAGTTCGCCGTACGAGGTGAAGTCGCTGTCTGCGTGTAACCTGAGAGGTCCCACAGCAACACTTGACAATCATCACCTGTCATGGACATTAGTTACGTCGATTCGCGATTCGGCGCCGAAAGACTGACTTGCAGTGGCAAGCAAGGGTCGATCTGTCGCACTCCACCCCATTGAATTTACTTGGCTACGATGCCCTCTCAGCTCTATGACAGGTTGACCTGGACTGCGCATGTCCAGGATCTGTACGTCTGTCCCGTCCATGTGAAAGGTGGACATGTAATTTGAGTCTGCTGGATTGAATGCGATACGGAGCAATGGGGATGTTGGAAGGCGAGTGGACGATGTTGGAGGTGGGGCGCCCTTTGGTGTGGGTGTCTCGTAAAGGATGGTCGAATGCTCTAGGCTTCGCAAGTCGAAAGCACGAAGGCTCCCATCAGCACCAACGGAAACAAATATATCCGTGGAGCCCGGAAGCCAGGCAACATCATAGACTTCCCGGTCGTGCGCGATAAGCTGAGTGATGGCTGTTGCGGTATCGATATTCCAAACCGTACATGTCGTGTCAATAGATGATGTCACAACAAGACTGGGTGCCTTTTCATTCCAAGAGAAACTGGTCAGAGGTGCACCCGTATTTTGGTTTTGTACCTTTGATTGCTACAAAAAAATCAGCAAGCAATTCTGGCGTTGCAAAGTGCAGACAAACCCCGGATAAAGCTGTCTTCAGTGTCAAGCGATGGCCGCCAGTACTGGGCTGTCTCCCTACGTATGTGGATGATGCAGGTGGTGCATCCCCAAAGTATTCCCAAACTCTGAGTGCATCTCCAGTGGTCGCAAGTAACTCTGCGGATGGCGCTTTTCCTGACCAAGGGAAACCGCCTGCGCTTGTGGGTTGCCATTGTAAGTTTGTAGCAGGGTATCCGTGATGGGCCTCGACTAGGGTGACGAAGTCGGGATAATCGGTGTAATCATCTTCCACAAGAACACGCTCATCTTGAAGGCCGACTACTGCGATTCGATTGCGAAAATCTTCTGTAAAGGATGCGATACCGAGGCGAAACGCTGAACGGGGACGAGACTGGTGACCTGGCGATGTGGACTTGCACCAGTCGATGGCATGAACGGGCCCTCGGCGGGGTCAGACAACAGCCGTGGATGATCCCAGATGAACTTACATGGTGCTTCATACTGTAGCAGCGTCGTCTGGGTCATGAGAGGACGTTCGTCACTGGCACGCGTGGCTGTGCTTCTAAAACAACCTTCCAATACCGATCAAACTCTGAGTTCAGTGAGTCACTCAAGTAGCAGTCGCGCAATCACATCGTGTTTTTACATCGAATATCAAAGCAACTATGTACAAGACAGCATGTCGGAGGCGGGAGACCTGGTGTAGCAGAGCGCAGTAAGATACGGAAGCAGACGGAGTCGACATTTGCGAGTGAGAGAATGCGTCCAGTCGAAAAGTGCCGATGCTGATGTAGAAGGCAGGGTGAGGTCGGAGTGAGAGAGATGAAGGGAATTGCCGGGTAGGTGCATCGACAAGCGCTTTCGAGTTTTCGGGGGTAGAATGTCCAAGAGGGAAGCATGCGTGATACTAATCAGTAAAATAAAAAATGGATAAAGAAAAAATGGCGAAAGCCGCGTGAGCAGGTGTGTTGCACTTAGTCGGTATCAACCATGGATATTGCGCCGCACTGTTCGCAGAAGCTCCACATCGTTCTCGAACCGTCAAGGCCGGCAGAGCACGCGACCCGAAGCTTGGGTATTTGAGAACATTGAGAACTAAGAAAATCCAATCGAAAAGCAACGATCAAGCATGTCGTCAAATTACAACGGTAGCAACGTTTTGGAGTCCACCTACCCGTGGTGCGAAAAGGGCCCTACGGGCTGCATCAAACCTACGACCCTGGGAGACTCGGATGGGTCAAGCAGTGGCTGATGCGCGCTGTATCTGGGATAAAGCGCTGATTGTGGGTAATATCGTTCATCAGTATGGGCCAGGAGTGTCTGACGGAAGGTATATGCGCTCACGAGAATTATAATCGACCGCATCTGACGGGCTAAAGGAGCTGCTCGACGTGCTGGTGGTTGATACAAGACGAGCATGATGGCTCTCAGGGAAAAATTGCTCCGAGTCAGAAGAGGAAGAATCAGACATAGCAATATCATGGTCGGGTTCGTAACCAGGGAAGGGAATCAGTTTGAGCTGCTTAACGGTCTGGCCAGCGGTGAATACGCGAGGGCCATAGGAGATATGAAGTAGGCCAACCTGGGGGAAGTCCTCGGAAGAGTCCAAGTCAAACTTGCGTTTCATAACCATGTCTAAGAATGAAGGGGGAGGACTTTGACTGAGGGCAGCAGCGGAGGAAAGGTGAAAGTACTTGAGAAAGGAGAAACCTCTACTTACCGCTCTAACTTATACACCTCCGAGTTTGCCAGTATTTGGAGTGTATCGCGGAGTATCAAGTGTGGCTGAAATCAAACTCTTCTGTGCCGTGGCAGCGGCGGCGCTGTGTTTTGGATCCGCCAAGTCATGCCGGAATTTCCCGATTGGCTGCGAGACAGCGTGACAATTTTGTACCTGTGACAAGGTAATAAATGTTATGCTGTATCGTGACCGGGACATTTGAGCTGTCACACTCGTTGGCTGCGTGGCAAGAACCATGACAGACGTACCACAGCTACTGGCCTACTTGGACCCCTTCCTCGATTACCTGGATGAGCATCTCCCGCCGGAGCTGTACTCGTTTATCACCTCATTTCTCTCACACACTCTCGCTCTGCTCACCGTATTTATATCCCTCGTCTCCTCCTTCCTTGCCTCCAAACCTTGGGAGTGGGACGCACAAACCATCATCCCGCCTCTCATCAGCTTCCTTGCGGCGTATCTCGCATTGGTCAGCCTGTATAGGACAACTAGTTGGGTGTTCAGAACCGCGTTTTGGCTTGTAAAATGGGGGACGATCTTGGGCTTTTTAGCAGCGGGGTTAGGTTGGTATATGGGGACCCACGAAGTAAATGGCGGAGGGAGAGGTCTTGTGTCGAATTTCGGCGCCGTTTTGCTTAGTGCATTGAACGGTGATGCACGCGATCGTACACGTTTCGCAGAATCGACATCTCGCACTTCAAAGCGTCACAGCCGAAAACCATGGGAGTCTTTCAAGAATCAATGGCATTATTATGAGGACAATCCAACCCAACGCGATAACGACGCTCAGAAGATCATATCCGATATCGTTGCGACAGCTAACCGTGTCTTAGTGGAAGGCAGGTGGTGGGACGCAGCCAAGGGTGTATTCACGCAGCCTGATTCGCAGAAAGGTGAAGCTGGTCACTCCACTAAACGGCAGGGCTCGAACAGGTCGCGTAGATAGTTCTATTCCTTAGCATTTAATAACTACCAGGTTGAAAGAAAGGGGCATATAAAGCTAAGTCTTCTAAGCCTTTACCCCCTCTATGGCTTCGGCGCGCGTGTAACGATAGCTTTAAATGGGTTAGAGACTGTACCCTAGATGTCGACAGAATGCTCACTGAGCAATGCGAGCTAGCTGTCCCAATCCTGTTGTACCAACGAAGAAGTTGACCTTGGAATATTGGTCATCGAAAACAAGCAAGTATCTTGTCCAACTTACTGCGGCCAGGCTATAGTTGACTGGTATGATGACGAATGAATACCGCACCCAAATCATCCCTGTCGCTGCCAATGCTTGAAGGAGCACATGAGCATGTTTGCCAAGGTGGAAGTAGCCACTCAACACACCAATGTTTTGCGATATGCTCAACTTATCCGCTGGTCGATTCAAATCTTTCAACCCTGCAGCGACCAAACACCACTTCATTACCGGGGCCCAAAAGAATACGGTCTTGGGCCCTGTTTGCACGGGGATGCAGTTTCGGTGAATGGTCCTGGAAATCAATACTTTTGGGCGCACAAGTCTTTGAAAAACAAACCGGCTGGGTGGTTCATGAATGCCGAAAATCGGGAGGCCCCCGCTGATGCCGCTGCGCCTGACATTGTTTTTCGGACAGTGAGAAGCTGATACAGAAAACGATCGGACGGGAACGCGGGCAACGTGTCACATGTGTGACTGTCACTAGCGACTACTACAAATGTACACAACGGTTACGATGATTTTCCCCCAATCCATTTCTCCGCCAGGCTCTCCCAACATCCCGTCAATTGCATGTGTTTTCCCGGACAAGTGACCAACTCTACTGCGCCTCGTTCATCGAGGGTGCGAAGACCAATCCAATCTTCTGTGTACAATGGTTGGGACCTCATCGGCACGATGGTCGTCTCCTCGACATATGGCCCGAGACGCTCTTGTTCTGGGAAACGACCAGACACGTAGCGCATGTCTTGCTCTGGCGGTGCTTCAGAACCAAACCATGCGCTCTCCTTGGGCACCACGGTTCCATCTTCAGCAAAGAGGACGAGGACAAGGTGCTGGAGTGACGCAAGATTTTCAGCATAAGACTTCTTTCGCGTGGACGGATCGAGGACCTCGTTGTTGATATCGGCGAGGAAATTTCCAGATGCTATATACGAAGACAGTTGGGCTGGATCCCTGAAGTATTGCGCCTGTTGCCTGAATCAGCTGTTAAATTAAGCAACGAATTTCGTCCAACCTGTATCAGGTTCTCCTGGGCCCATTTGCTGTACACCCCAACCTTTGCAGCGCGGCGGGCAATCTGACACAGCATGTCAAACGAGTCGCAAAGTGGAAGGTCGGAGATGCCCATATGTTGCGATCCGAACGTAATGAGGTTGTTCACAGGAGGGGTATTGTTTCTCTCGATATATGCTCGCAGGAACTGGCCACCCTGAGAGAAACCGATGGCATCGAAACCCCTGCTAAGCTCCGGGACCAACGCAATCTGCTCAGCCACTATGGCAAGCTGTCGGTCCACGTTTCCATACTAAATAGAATTTGTGAACGGGAGTCCGTTACAGAATACAGCACTCACGACTGCAGCACGTTGATCCGCCTTCACATCCTGGTCAATGTAGACGGAGTGGACAAAGATCCCGGGGTGCATTTCCTTCACTTGGTTTTCAAAGTGAACCATGCCAGAGGATGCATATGAATCACCAAGACCGTGCCATATCACTAGAGGTCGAACCTGGTTGATGATAGAGGCGCAGGCGAGGCCGCTCAGCGCCAGACAAAGGCAGAGAAACTGGAGCATAATTTGCTAAGGCGTGAGAAAGCTGGCTAATGGTTGTGTCTCTTTTTGGTTCAAACCCCCTTTCTGCTAGTATAGCGGTCTGGTCACCAGACTACCTTTCTGCGGTCACTCTTCCTACCGACTCCTACGCATAAAAATCTTCTCTTCTCTGCACTTAATTCTTCTCAGATTCAGGAGCCGCGATTGAACCGACACTACTGCAAAGTTTGTAGCATGATACCAGAAGCAAAACAGGACGGCGGAAGAAAATATCGTGTGTGCGAGTTTTGCGAGCTCGCCCCACAGTCTCGCATCTTTGGTGATGGGCACTTGTTCGTATCGCTCACAGCGCTGGTGTGGAGTCGATGGATAATATCTTTCGTGTGAGCAAACGCTAAGGGCCAAAACAGATTCGGGTACTTCAGAGTAGCCGAGATTGTTCATGTTTTGCAGTGTGACATTGTCCTCGGCTTGATGCTCGGCAGGATTGTCGGTGATTGAAAATTTCACAAACCTTCTTTGCACTAACCCCCCCAATTCAATTGATGGCTTCTGATTATTCCACTCCTTATCACGATACCGACGATTGCGACACAGAAGATCTCTACCAACCTCTAGTACAACTCGTCCAAGACCTCCAGATCTTGATAAGCTGCCTCATGGCTGACCAACTCACTAGTTGCAAGGCTCCCCAGGCTGCTAGCACCGTGAAGTGGTCAGAAGATGATATCAAAGAACTCGTAAATTATCTTCTCCTCAAGAAAGCTGATGCAACAGATGGCGGATTTAAAGACCATACAATGGTTGCGGCTGCAGCACATGTACAGTCCAAGGGAAACGACATGGGCAAACCCAAGGATCTGAGAAGCACCTGAAACAAGTGGTCTGGAGTGAGTCTTCTCAAGTGGCCTCCAAGGCACACCTCATAATCATTATCTTGCAGCTGAAATCACTCTATGGCCAAATCATGAAGTATCGCGGTCTATCGGGTGTTTCCTGGTGCTACGAACGTGGGGCAAATATTCAGACTGAGGCTGAGAGGAAGGTATTTGACGACTACATTTCATCAAACAAAGTATGTTCTTTTACTTTACTGGTTCGTAATTCTGATATCAACTACTAGGCCCACCGTGTCTTAAAACCATACATGAATTCTGGCTGGAAACCCTTGAAGGTGATGGAAGAGATCATCCCCTATGGTAGAGCGACGGGGTCTGGCGCTTACCGTGGCACAGCTGGTCCATCACAGGCAGTGCAAGTTCAGGAGGCCATCGGTGGTGGGGCCATCGCTCAGGAGAACAATGCAGATAGTATGTCCGTCACCATTGGATCCAGCCATGCGACACATGGTGGCTCCATCACATCCGATCCCATTGCTACACTTTCCCTTTCATCCACCGATTCACAACCTGCGATTTCTCCTAGTTCCACTAGTAACAAGTGGCCCTTTTCTATGGTCTCACCCGATAACACAGATCCTTCTCTTCTCTTCTTGCCAGCACATCCACCAGCATCATACTCTGCTTCACCGGCCCCTTCTCAGAGCACACGAGGCACTAGCAAGCGCAGTCGTATTTCTTCCACCAAGGATGACAGGCGTTTAAAATCTGATGACCAAGCGAGCATTAACGCTGTTACCATCAACATGGTCAGCACCTCTATCTGGAGCCTCAATGACACAATCAACAACTGGTTTCGTGGCGACAAGTTGACGCTTGTAAATACTGCGGCGAATGAGTTATATCTCATTCAGCCTCCTCTTTCGACAGTGGACAAAGTTACAGTGGGGCAATACTTTGCACAGCACCCGAGCGAGGCATCGCTATTCCTAGGTTTTGAAGTTGCCGAGCGCTCGCACCTTGTACAGATGATACTCAGAAGTGTCACCGAGCAGCCTTCCACCAGTCATCAACATGGCATGGACTCGGTGGGGGCAGATGAGACTTCAGAGGCAGTGTGAGGGCTGTTGGCATTGTCATTTTGTAATCATTTTGTTTCATACTATGATGTTTCCTTGTGTCCCATGCTTTCATCTCGCTGTATATGTTTTCATTCTTACTTTGACTCATACAGTACTATGATTGTCGTACATGACTTGTTGTTCATCTATATGTAGCAGATTTAGTCTAGTGCAATGGCAATACCACGGCAGGCAACCCCTTGACGATAGGCCACCGTTGCGCCGCTATTGTGCATCATTATCAACGTGGTGGTGGCCATGCCATCACACGCCTGTCATTGTTGGCACATGCATACAATGGGCATATTATCGGTGATCACATTGCGTTTCGAACAAGTCCGTTGAAGACTATGAACATCCACAAGTTACAGGTAAATATCCATGGTATCAGATCCCTCATCGGTGTCCTCCAATTCCTCGGTGACATCCTCCATACTTTGTTCTTGCAAGACCGTCTGATACTGATCCCACATTGCCTGCGCAATGGTATCCCGCACTTGCTTCATTTGCAAGTCATCTATTGCGCTATACACAGCAGCGCTGGTCCCTGGATGACCAGGTAGAAGCAGACCCTGGGGATCAACGGGATCTGAATCACCTTCCCCCCCAGCCTCGTCATCAGTGTCACTAGCATCACTGTTGTAGTCGCTATCATCACTATCCACATTTGTGTCATATACATGAATGAAATTGTGAAGCGCACACAGTGCGGTGGGCAATTGTGCTTGTGTTGTGAGGGAGAATTCGGTGGGGAGTAGGAGGATTCGAAAGCGTCGTTTGAGGACACCAAAAATGCGTTCCACAACATTGCAGGCAGATGCATGGCACAGATTGAAGAGTTCTTCACGGGTAGTAGGACTGAAATGAATGTAGTAAAACACGCAATAGAAAAAAAAATGTGCATACCGTAACTTTGCACGGCCCCATTCTGCAAGGTGGTATCGAACACTACGGTAAGGAACGAGTAGATCCTTTCTGAGAGGTGTTACAATTCTTTTCTTTCTTCCTCTTCACGTATAATCTTCTCATCGCACTTCCTAGTTCTTTCTTCTTTCGTTGTCGTACATTACGACTCTCTTTCTTGAGGCTATCGACAGGTTCTTCAGGCGATAACTCGGACCATTAATCCTCAGACTTATTCCTTCTTCTGAGCGATATCCCAGACTGACGTCTCGTCCTCTCACC